>CAIGRS010227450.1:0-13420 GCA_903798395.1 Fraxinus floribunda | reverse complement strand
GTGGGAAGGACAGTAAGCTCCTCCTTTAAAATGCATCAACGTAATTACAGTTATACTATCCACTTATACTTTATAAGTTCTTTTTACTTGTTAGGCATTTTATTTTTATTTTTTAAAGTAAGCATGTCAGGTTGTGCGGATTTATTCGATTTTCGTGAGCTCACCCATAACCTGACCCAACCCGTCTACACAGCCAACTCACCCAACTCATCTAAAAACAACAAAAAAATCGACCTAAACCGGTCGGGTTGATTCGGTTTGGATGGTTTGGTGGGTTCGATCAAGTTTTGCCCATCCATACTATTAGGTAATAGAGGCCAAAATGGAAAACATTGCTCTTACCCTAGTTATTACTTATAATTTTATTTTATGTTTTTAACGCTATATTGCATTTAAGAAATTAAAATTTAATAAATAAATAACTAAACGAGACCATATATAGAAATATTTTATCTCTACTGTCCGAAATTCCCTAGCAAGGCAAGGGACATGAAAGGTTACGAGGCCTCTACTTATCTTGTCTAGTTGCCATCTCTACTCGTGACTATTAAAGACGTTAGATTTTTTTCAAAATTGATAAAGTGAAATAAAAATTGGAAGAAGCAACCCTTTTATTAGCCAACACGTATTTGGCATATATAAATTACTCTGGTTATTTAGCTTAACAAAAGGTTATCAATGACGATGTCAAGATTTGAAGGTTAAAAACTTATTTATACTTTTGTAAAGATTGGGGACTTCTATTGCAATTATTGAATCCTAGATGTGAGTCCAGCAAACGAATTGGGTCTTTGAATTTTAGCCCAGTTTCATAGTGGGCTAAACTTGGAAGCCCAAAGTTAACATTGGTTGCATTTGATCTGACGCGTCAGAAACGTGACACGTCACACATTTTTACAACGTCTTAGTGGCAACAGTGACGCTGCCATTGCTGATATCCCGCACTTCTCACACAATATGCGTTTATAAAACAAAAATCACCGAAGAGAAAGAGAGCGAGTGAAATGGAGAACGAGCAGATTCCAGAGAGTGTAAGGCGACGAATCGAGGAAATACTCAAGGAAATTGAAGAAGATGAGGAGGAGGAGAATTATGACTAGTAAAAAACTCTTCAATTTTCGTTTTTTTCCAGTGCATCTACAGTTTGAAAAAAATTGGAACGTGATTACGATGATTGGATTATTTAATTTTATTTTGCTTCTGTTAAATGTGCATGTTTGGATTTATGGTTTTTGAATACTGAATATTGAATATTGAATTTGTAGTTCTTATTTTTGTTTTTATGAGCTCCAAACAATCTCTAAATTTTTATAATGCTCCACCATATAAATTAAAATCTTCGGAATTATTTTTCAAATTTTCGTTTTTTTAGAGTATGATTTTCACTTGATTTTCTCCCTTTGCTTTTAGTTTTTGGAAAATTGGACCAATATTACGATGATTCGATTATTTTACTTTTTTCTTCAGTTAACAATGCATATTTTTATTAAGGATTTTTGGATGTCAGAAAGTAGAGATTGTAAGATTGAATGTATAGTTTTTATTTTTGTTTTAATGAAATCCAAGCGATCACTATACTCTATGTAAATGATAAAGCCAATAGTAAGTGTTTTGGTGTTTATGTTTTAGAGAAATGCTATGGTTACCGGGGGGTGGGGGGGTTGACAACCCCCCGGTACAATTAGCATTTCTCTATGTTTTATATAGACATGCATGCGTGTACCATAAGACCACGGATTTAGCTAAAGTAAAATTTGTTCAATTTTCAGATTTCTTTTTCGAGGGGAATGGTAATTCAATTGATTTTCTCTGTTCGCATTATTCTGGACCATGATTGAATTATTTTACATTTTTCTCCTTTTAACTGTGCAAGTTTGGATTCAGGGTTTTTGGGGGTCAGAAAGCAGAGATTGAGTTCCACTGTTTAATTTATAGTGTTTATTTTTTATTTCGTGACGTCCAATCAATCACAAGATTTGTAATGCTCTTAATGCCTCTTATGTAACTGATAGACCCAAGATTAAGTTTGGTGTTTATCGTTTTACACAGTCATGTATACGACAGATGATAAGACCATGGATTTAGCTAATGGATTTTACATTGCTTGTGTGTGCACGGAATGATCCTCTTGTTATTTTGATTGAAATGAAAGTTGAAAAATTGGAAAATCAAATTGCAGAAATTGTTGTTACTAGCATTCTTTATTTTTTGACATTATAGAGCTCCATAATATCATCATCAATCAATAAAGTAAACTCTATTCAAATTAGCTGAATGATTGACAAGGACCAAATGGTAGACATACAATCTTTTAGTTCTCTGCCTAAAGTGGTTTGATTACTGGCAAGTAAACAAGAAAACTCTGGCTTGCAGCAGCGGCTTGTTTGCTAGCATGTCTACATATATTTTGGTTCTCTTGTAATTGGTGATGTTATGACTAATTTCAGTTTATTCTTTTGTGGTTTTTAGCCAGCAAGGTTCTGCATCTGGCCATTTCACATATGACCGCTCTTTGGCTGCCTCACATTCATATCTTGGTGGTGGGCAATTTATTAATATTTTCTGTTTTCTTTTTCTATACTTCTTTTCTTAATTAAAAAGAGTGGTTCCCAGAGGCTGAAGAAATTCACAGTAGGATAGGTTTCTTGGAGGGTGGTGCTGTGCTGATCCTTCCTCTGTTCTATCTGGAAGGTACTAGGCTTAAAACTCTCTTTCATTCTGAAGTGGAAAATGGACAAACTGGTAGTGGGGATCCCTTATTTTTTCACCTTAAAAGTATCCACGGAACACTTCACAATTTGCATTTTGATTTCTTGCTATTTCATTTCTCATTAATCTAGGATGCTTCCATTTTAATCACTTGGATCTAAAATTAAGGTTTTTATTCACACGACCTACGCATTTGATTATGTCTTCAGTAGTAATGAATTAAGGAGAGAATAATTGCCTATACGTGCCTAATTAAGATAACGATCTACACTCATTCCTACCCAAAGAATGATATGATAAGTTCTGATTTAACCTAATTGCCATTTCCTAGCCGAAAACTAAGAAAATGTGAACTCATTAGTTATCTGTTGTCCTGAGTAAGTTCTCTCTGTGTGCGCGCTCTCCAAACAGTTCTTAAAGGCGTGTACTACCTCTTCATTTAGCTTCTATTTTTACTTAGCTGCACTTCATCCTTTTGCAGGAGTTGTTCTGTTCCCTGAGGCCACCCTTCCTCTCAGAGCAGTTTTGCCTAGTTATAAAGCTGCTTTTAAACGGGCCTTAGGACAAGATTATGCTCCTTGTACTATTGGTGTTGTATGTGATCTCCTTGCTATGCCTTGCGTTATTTTCATTTGTATAGACTTTGTTCCATCATTCCTTTCCTTCGATTAATGTTAGCAATGGTTTTCAGGTTCATGTTGAGAGGGATATTGTAAATAGAAGGTACAATCTTGCAACTACTGGTACAACTGCTGAGGTACAGAGTGAAAACCTTGTTTCATTTTTGTTTTTGAGTATTTAGAGGGTCCGAAAGCACCAGCCTGTTCCTTCTCCTATGGAGAGTGAGAGATTTGACTGCTTACTAGCACTGTCCCCATACCACGTTAAGGTACGATGATGCCTAGATTAACATGAACCAACTCACCACCATATTTTCCAATAACCATATTGCCCTCTATTGGGTCCCTGAAACATTGAAACCAGCTGTTCTTATGTTATTTGTTAAGTAATTTGGGTTCTATTTACTTTTCTTTTATATTGGAACCTTAAAGCAAAAGGTCAAAAGGTGCAGGACATCTCTTCACTGCAAATAACTGAGGGGTAAAATTGGGTTACAATCAGTGTTTCTGTATTATGTCTGAGTTCTTCTTTTTTTACACAAAACAAAGAGTACATGATTTTGCAAGTGAACTTTATGTTAGAGAGGAGCCAACTACAACCAACGTTTATGTGCATTTTTAAAATTTGTGTTGGGGGTATTATTATTATTATTTTGGTTAGCCAACTGAATACACAGCATCTTGCTTGATAACTGTCAAGCTGATAAAAATAAATTTCCTGTTGAAGTCGTTTTCTTGTTTAAAGCAATTATGAGAAGAGGATGATCTTGTATCAAATGGTCGTGCTGAAGAATTATGTAAACTATGCAAACTTAGATCTTAAAAATCATTTTTCATTCCATAAATTCAGGGATCTAAATGGGAACTCATAGGTCCCTTTTGTCAAAAGTGGCTTGTGATGTCTGGAAGTAGCTTTTTTATTCTTGAGCAACAGTCTGACTTTCAACAGTCATAGAGTTTAAAGACCAATTATGTACTGACAATTACGATCTCATGGAATCTGTACATTAACAAGTGTTATTTCATGCTGAATTCAAGAGGAAGCAGAATATGATTGAGAAATATAAGCATGAGTTGATGAGGAGATGGCGTTCAGTGTTGGACACTGGAGCTGTTATTTTCCATCGTTAAGTTGCAGTTTTACTCTCCACGCTGTTACTTCTCTTTCTCCACAAAAACTATTTATCTAGTGGGTATCATGGAAATGGCGAATTTAGAGTCATACCTACCCCCAAATTGTTGGATGATACCTTTCATTTCATATTGCAATCCATTCGCTTTTACATCAAATCGATTTTGTATTAATATGTGCATCTTCTTTGGCTTAAAATTGAAATATGGCTGATAAATATCTTCACGAGGAAAAGTAGGTGAAGAATCAATATTGTTTTACTGCTCATAGACTTCTTATTATGGAGGCAAAGGAAGTTTTGTATTACTGGATCTCCGAAATTTGGTAGACATGTCTTTTACATTTTTTACAGATTTATTATCAATGATAAAGTGTCGGGACTTCATTGTGCGAGCTAACGTCCTTTTGGATTGGCTTCTTTTCAACATTGCTGTCTTGACGTACTGTGCGCTGTAACTGTTGCCTGATATGCCATGAACTCTGTTAGTGTGATAGGTTACTGTTACAGGCACAATGACCAAATTTGGTATATACATTCTGAGCATTGTGTTCTGATATGACCCAGCACTTGTGCTTAATTTCTTTCTATTTGAATGTGCAGATTAAGCAGTATCGGCGGCTCGAAGATGGCACTGTAAATGTTGTTACCCGTGGCCAGCAGCGTTTTCGTGTTAGGCGCCGTTGGACTGATGACAATGGAGCAGTGAGTAACTGTTAGATACCTGACTGATTTATAAATGCTGTTCTTGCTGTGCTGACTTTTGAATTATGCTCATTCCTTTATTGTCAATAGCTTGTTGGAGAAGTTCAAATCATTCAAGAAGATTTGCCATTGAGAACACCATGGGAGGCAGTCGGTAAACTTGCTCCATTAAAGAACTTGCATATTGGTGGTATCTCAAAAGTGCAACCTTTAACTGGTTCTCAGGCTAACCCAAATAATTATGAGGATGGAAATGATTCTGATGCAACGTCAGAGGGAAGTTTTGAGAGGCTTCTTACAGAAACAGAAAGAAAGTTGCACCAATCTGCTCTTTGTTCTTGTTATGGTTCTGATGCTATTGATGAGTCAACAAGTAGTGACGACGAGAAGTTTGGGCAAGATTTGGAATGCCAACCTGGAAGACCTCAGTTAGACAATGGAGATGCTGGTCCAGGGGTGGGGAAAACAGATTTTCTGGATGTACAACCTTGCAACAGAGTGGAACAGGAGAAGTACCCTATAAGCCACCTCCGTGACGTTCCTAGAGCCTTCTGGCCTGGCTGGGTTTACCGCATGTACGATTCATATTCTCTTGCTCAAAAGGCAGCAGGTGATGTGGCTTTTCTTTCTTCCATCCATACTTTGTTCTCTTGTCTTGCTTATCCCATGAACATCTGGAAGACTGGAATCTTAATTTTTGTATGAATGTGTAGATGCATTTTTGCTTTTCAGTTTTTGAATATAAGCATCAATTATTGGCAAGACCACGGTTCTGCAAAATCTTTATATCTGTTTTTTAGATTTCAAATGTTCAATTAGTCTGCAAGAGATCTCGTGCTTACTTTTTAGTATTCAGTTGAAAAGATAGGTACTGTATGAAATCATGAGAACTCTGAACTTGTGGATGAGTAATCTCCTTTATAATAATATTGCAGATAGATGGAAAAATGTCGTGAGTACACCAAGTATGGACGGGTTCGTGATGAAACCAATTCTGCTTTCGTTTCAGATTGCCAGTAAAATTCCTGTATCCGATTCAACGAGGCAAGAACTTTTGGACATTGACGCGATTTCTTATAGATTGCGCAGGGAGATTGAGTTACTTGAGAGTTTAGATCGTATTCGTTGTAAAATATGTCAGGTAAAACAATACTAAAGCAGTTTTCACTGTGTCCATCGACAGTGTATACATACTTGTTTTTGCGTGTGTAAGTTATTGAGTCTTCATTTAAAATACTATTTAACTTTTCTTTTGTTTCCTTTCCTCGTAGACTCTGTTTGCAAAGCGAAGTGATATTTTAGTGATGTCTACTGAGGGCCCACTCGGTGCATACGTTAATGCATTTGGGTTTGTATATGAGATACTGACTCTCCACAAAGCGCAGGGAATTGCAATCGTAGGAGTTCCAGTAAGAGACTACAGCTGGTTTCCTGGGTGAGTTTCTTTTTCTTCTGATCGAGATGTCCTACAAAAGGCACTCGTCATATTAGCTTAAACAGAAAGTATTATTGATGCAGGTATGTATGGCAAGTTACTCAATGTATCACATGTGGATGCTCAACGGGCTGGTTCTTCACGGCCTTGAAGAAGGAAACGAGACCCTTTACTTTTTGGGGTGTTACTATCTCACAAATTCTGGACGAANCACATGTGGATGCTCAACGGGCTGGTTCTTCACGGCCTTGAAGAAGGAAACGAGACCCTTTACTTTTTGGGGTGTTACTATCTCACAAATTCTGGACGAATCGCGTTGAAACTCTAGGAGATTTAACTGAATCGGGTAACTCCCGGTGCTTTCAAAATATAGATACTATTTGATAGCATTTATATATAATTGTGTGATAGCTCTGGTGGGCAAGAATAAAATGATGTAACCTGGAAATATGTGGCGAACTTGTGGCCAAGACTGTATGATGCACTCTTTTCTTATTTCTATGATGGAATATCATTATAGGCAAATTCCTGTGGTGCTGTGAGATGGTGAATTATAGTTTAGAAGAATAGATCTGGAGAAGCAAGCCTATGCATCTTCTAGAAATTGCTCGAGACCTTGATAAGTAGGTTGCCAAACTATAACAAGAATTTCGGGTTTTCAAGGCCATCTATCGAAGTTAAGAAGCCAATTTATTACAAACAAACCGATCGGCTGAACAAAAAATACGAGCTTCTCATTGCCTAAACTCGAAAGATATTGAAAGACCTTGCCAAACAACAACAAAGAAAGAGCAACCGAGTTTATTGCTTAAGACACTAAAATGATAAAAAATTAAAAATCTCTTGAAATGCTAGGTTCATGTATTTCGACTACCATTAGTGGATTAACTGACGAAAAAACAAACTTGCTGAGAGCATACTGAATGCAGGGTAAATCCTGGTTGATCAGCGATAGTTGCGGTAGACAGGAGTGTACATGCAGCTCTCCGCATATTTAACGAGATCCTTGGGGCGAGGGAGTCGGGAAGCCAGACCTGGAAGGCACGTAACCATGTGAAATTAGTGCTGCAACTATACAAAGTCGAAACACATTAGAGCCTAGTTGGGTGAATACAGGACTTACCGAGTTCATATGACTTTGCAGCTACATTTGCTGCAATGTTGGCTGATATTTTTCTGATATTAGAGAATGGAGGATAGACAAGTCCCTTGGCATAGTTTTCCTCTGTCACTTCAGCTGCCAAAGCTTCCGCTACAATGAACACCAAAAGATCAAAATTATTTACTCTGTATATAGTGGAAAAACAGAGTTAAGGCTTGACCATAATGCATGTTTCTTTCAACTTTCCTTTATGAAATCCCACACTAAAGTATACTCCTCGTTCTAGGGTGAGCTCCCGTGGGGGCGGTTTTCGAAAAAGAAAAGCTCACTCACCCAGAGACTATATTTCTCTCTCGGGCAGCCTTTCAGGCACCATGGGACAAATTGAGTCACCAGGGGCATGAAGGCGCCCTGCTCCCAATTCTAACGAATTATCAGTCACGTGCATTTCCTTAAGTAGTTGTAAGTTATAGGAATGCTTACAGGCAGCCAAAAGCAAATCGTCATGTACACGTATTGTACCAGACATGATCAAGCCCAAACCAAATCCCGGGAATATATAAGCATTATTAGCCTGCCAATATGTATCTAAATTAGGACAATGAAAAAGCACAGATACAAGTGGTAGTTTTTTCAGGAATACACGAGAACCTGGCCGGGCACAAATACTTTTCCATCATATTCAACAGGGTCAAATGGGCTTCCACTACAAAAGATAGCACGTCCCTGAAAATGATAGCGCGACATGTTGATAAGAGCCAAAGAAATAGATGGCTGAAAATTCCTTATACGGGTACCCAATAGATCCATTTACCTCGCTCCATGTATAAGCCTCTTCGGCAGTACATTCTGATTGTGAGGTCGGGTTTGATAGAGCGAGAATGATTGGTTTCTGCATATGAAGCAACCGTCCATCAAAGGTTAAAATTTCCAGAGAGAATTTTATTAATGCATGTCTGGCTAAAGTTTAAATATATGGAAAAAGTGACTTAAATTCCAAAAAAGTTCACGCATTTACTTATAAGTAAACTTTTTAAGCTTAGCAAAACATGATAGTGGTACACATCCACCCAGAGATGTGTGTGTTTGGAGGCAGTGGGGAGAAGAAGAGATAACAGAGAGAGAACCTCATTGAAGGATGCCATGGCCTCTACGACTTCCTTAGTAAATGTTCGTCCAACACCCGAAGTTCCTATCAGAACTGTTGGTTTTATTGCCTGAAATCCAAAGAAATATAAGATAACGAGAAAATATGCAAGCCAGACTTTTGATAAACAACGTAAAATCCCTAGTTAGAACATGAATGTCCCACCTGAACTGCATTTAACAGCTCCTTAACAGGTTCGTGCTCATGAGCCCAAGGTTGTTTGAAATGTTGAAGGGATTCTTTACGAGAACTAACAATCAATCCCTATTACAAAGTAAAGAACTTAGGAGTAAAGAATACATTCTAGATAGAAACTTGATTAAATTATACAAGTATGCAATAAGAGGAAAATGCAATAGATGGACATAAGTTAGTACCCTAGAGTCCACGAGCCAAACTTTTTTTCGGGTTTCTTCAATTGGAGCATCTGTCTGCAAATGCAAGTTGAAAATTTGATCAGAAAGATTTACTGAAGAAAATAATGAAAAGTAGACAGCAAAATAAGTTAATTACCTTTTTGGATATCTCAAGAGCTATAAGCTCAGCTATACCAGTCCCAGCCTTCAAAAAACCAATAACTGAAGTCAGAAAACGAGCAGAAGTCGAAATAATGGGTGCATGGTGAAATTAAGCTGAAGGATAGTCTTTTTGGTGGGTTGAGGGGGACGTGAGGGGGTGGACAGTAGAATATTAATCGGACTTAACCTCTCCAGCACCCAGGAACAAGAAAGTATGATCGGCTAAAGTCCCACCCACTACTTTCAAAGCTGCAATAAGTCCAGCTAGAACCACTGAAGCTGTACCCTGTGATGAAACAAGAAAACTATGAAGGTCTACAAAAGAGAACGAAAAAAATTCTCTGCCAAATAACACTTCTAATAAATTTACCTGAATATCATCATTGAACACAAGATGAGTTGTGCGGTATTTAGAAAGTAGCTCAAAGGCATTGTGGTTTGCGAAATCTTCAAACTAGAAAAGTATGACAAAATTTTAGGTTTACGGCAGCAAAGTGCACAAATTCCTGTATGCAAAAAATTCCTTATACCTGTACTAGGATTTTCTCCCCATAGTTCTGCTTAACTGCAGACATGAACTCTTCCAGAAGCTCAGCATATTCCTGTATTAAAAACAGAAAAGTTGAAAACCGCGTCAAACAAGAAGAAACGAAGTTAATTTGGGAAATACTTTTTTAATTGATTTCATAATCAATGCATGAGTAAATTACGAGACCTCGCCAGTTGCTCTGTTTTGCCTCAACCCAATGTAGAACTCATCGTTCAATAACTTCTTATTATTTGTCCCAACGTCGATGGTTATGGGTAGGCACTATCAAAGGTAAATGTAGAAAGTGAATTTCTGCAACCAATTCCTCAAAAATGAAACTTCAACACAATTAGCTTTAGATATTAAATTTCCACAGTTAAACGTTCCAGCATGTTTAGTAGGGAGAATTGAACGGCACTGGACAAAAAAGAGCTAAAATCTTGTTACTATAGTCCAATCCACTGAGCTAAATTTTCAATAAAGGGTGTTCACCATATTGGCAAGTGTATTTACTTCCTTATATGGCATAAATAGAAGAGACTGTCCATTGAAATTTTCAAAAAATATCAAAATGTTGTAGGAAGAACAGTGTCCATTATCGTGGAATCTTGAAGAACTAGTGCTGATTTGTATTATGAGTCGGGTCTTAAGCCAAAACTCTGGAACAGTTATGAAGAGCTATCGCTTCATGTAGCATTAAAAATATTTGTATGAACAATCAAGAAAAAGAACGATAGGAAATTAAAGAACACTAATCAGAGAGTTATTTTATGCTTACAACTGAGGGACGAACACCTCCAAGAGCTGTATATAGAGAAAGTTTTCCAACAGGAATCCCCATACCCTGCAACATTTTTGAATAATTTTTGGTAAATAACATTAAGCCTCGTGCACAGACACACGAGTCTCCATTTTTCAAGTTAAATTTCATGATCAGTGCATTCATATAATATGAACCAATGAAATTTACCTGACAGCCGAGATCCCCGAGCCCTAAAATGCGCTCGCCATCAGTTACAACTATAACTTGAATAGTCTTTTCGGGCCAATTCTTTAGAACTTCAAGAATCCTTCCCCTAAAATAGTCATATCACTTGATATCAGATAAATTGACTACTACAAAACTTTGATCCACTAACCACAACCCCACTTCAATTATAGGCAGATAAAATATTTCGGCTCAACTTCATAATAGAGTAGTAACTCATCAGAGAAAAGAAAGGGAAGCTAGGAGTACTTCTCTTTTAAGCTGATATAAAGACCCTGAGGGCGCCTGAAAATGCTTCCATACTTCTGGCAAGCCTCACCAACTGTCGGAGTATAGACAACTGGTAGCAGTTCTTCAACATTATCGATCAGAAGCTTATAGAAGAGCCTTTCATTTCTCTCCTGCAAGTTTAAGAAATAAAATTAGCACGTGAAAAGTAATTAGATCTCACACATTATTCACCATCATCAGTTATGGAAGTGTTCTGTATATAGTGGTAAATAATTTTAGTAGAAACGAGTAGGAAAGAGCGACCAAATAAATAACCTAGCTCTGTATGCACGTGTTCACAAACCTTGTAGGATTTTTATGACAAAATTGATATAAAGACTAATATAAGAGTGCACAAGTGACTGTAGTGGGTATTTTTGAAGGGTTGCATTTACCTGAAGGTCCATCATGGCCATATATCTTTGCAATGGAACTGTAAATTGGCGCAGATTGTGCATCAATCTCTTCTCCTGTAATCAAAATCGAACAGGGTCTATTTTGTATAAAGAAAAAATAATAGGCCGCATGATCTATCTCTATGGAAAGGTCTATCTGGTGACCTGAAGTTCTTGAGTGAAAACGGCTGGGGGAAGAAGGCCAGTCAAGTAGTGAGCATCTCTCTCCTTGTCAGTGAAGGCCTGCCCCTTGTTGTGATGTGGATCACGCAACAACGTATAGCCGCTGAATAGAAGTATAAGCACTGTAAATCAGTTTCTTCAGCTAGAATATTCAACTCAGCAATTCCTTGGATTCTTTTTTAAGATTAGTTTTAGCATATTGAAGATAGAGGAAAGAAAAATGTAAATCCAACAGTTAAGAAGAAACAGATGCACTCCATAATTTCATAATCACCAATATCAAAATATGATTATACATTAAATCAAACATGATGATGAGTCACGACTTCTGTTGCTATAACACGAAATAAATCTCGTAAAGAAAAAGAGAGCATGGATGAATCATAGTATCTCTACACAACAGGCACAGTTCTTCATATAATCAAATCAGAGCAATAAACAGAACTAAATCAAATTATGCAAAGAAAATCAACGGAAATGACACAACTTGGAATTTATTCTATTAGATCAACTGCTCAGGAGAATACAAAATGAAACATTTCATTTCAGTCATCTAATCAAGAAAATAAGTCAATCATCACGCATATTTTCAAATAAAATCACATAATGGAGCATTTTATTTTTTAGATCACCTAGCAACAGAAACAGTCCATGGGGTGATAAGCTGATCTTCAGAGGCCCTATCCTCACCATACACGTCCTTAACACCACCGCCGACACCAGCTTTATCTTCCATGTCAAGAACTGATTCACCAGTCATTTCCTTAAATGTACTCTCCATTGATGAACTTATCTTTCTCTCTCCTTTCTTGTACGCAGAAAACGCTCGTCTCTGCCAATGAAACAAACTGAAACACAAACAAGAAAAAATAACAACAGCACACAAAATTAAAAGTTCTTGAAAAGACATAAAGATGGTTGTGAGTTCTCTTGTTCTTGATTTCAAGAACTCAGAACACGAAAATAACATCATCCCACAAGATAAAATGCAGTTTCTTTTGTTTTCTTGTTATTTATCAAGAATCAACCCACCTAGCCCAACAAACTGGGAAAGGAATCAGCTTTTTTCAAATATTTAACAAGAATGTGAAAGTGAAAAACTTATAGTGTGTATTGCGCAGGAATAGAGAGAGCAAAAGTGTGAAGAATACCAGAAAAAATGGCTCTGTTGAATGGGATCGTAACGAAAGGTACATGTGGAGAATACAACGTATATATATGTAAGTAATCTGTGTCTCCGTAAATGTAGAGAGAGAAAGTAGGAGATTTGCGCGTTTTAGAGAGAAGAAAAAAAGGTGGTTGGAATTTACCAAATGGGGAGGCAAAGAAAAAGAATAAATAAAGGTTGAAGCTTTCTTTTATGCCATTTTCTTCTCTCCCTGTTAATTGTTATATCCATCAAAGCTTTGGCCGCGTGTGAGACACGCAGGCAAACAAATTACTTTTCTTTTTTCCATTTTTTCTTTTCTTTTTATTTTTTATTTTTATAAAAAATTAGGACCAAACCTTCAAAGTATATCTACCAAAATATTTAAGAATTAATCTACTTTGTCAGAAGAAATTGTCCAGTAACAGTGCTAGAAGATAAGTTGGAGGGAAATGATTGGAAGAAAAAGATATCTGTATTTTTAAATTGTTCAATGCTAAAGTGTCATATAACATTATGTAAATTTTTATGTATATATAGCA
>CAIGRS010227408.1:0-21151 GCA_903798395.1 Fraxinus floribunda | reverse complement strand
ATACAAGTGGGTCTGAAGGACATATAGTTTTTGCCTGCAAAAAAAACTGAAAGTAGAATCTATTTAAAACTATTGAAGATAGAACTAACTTGTAAATCACGGGAAAAAAATACAGATACGTAACTCAGGGAACAAAGAGATTTAAATAATTTCCACAAGTTGACAGCTAAAGTCAAAATCAGAACCTGGAAAGTGAAATCCAATTTTCAGAAAGTGATACATTACCTGCTCAGCAAGTTTGAAGCTATGGGTTCGCATGTATTCCATCCCAATGTAAAGAGTAGGCAAATGGCATCTGGAATAAGAGAATATCAATAATCAAACTAGTAAAAGGAAATTTATCCCTCACAAGTAATAAGAATTTAGCAATTTAGGATTTTATAACTACATTTAATAAATTTAAGAAAAACTTAAGACGCATAACAGTTGAGATCTAGATCTGGAATTCATCCTAAAATACAAAAATGTCAAACAGATCTAAATCCAACATAAGATCGCAGCTCTATCAATCATACAATGTTAGTTTCAATCATTGCTAAAGATTTACAACTTCAATAATGCTATTAATAACCATATAGTTTCAATGTAGATGTTTATTATCTTTCCTTTGTCCATAGAATTGAATCAATTATGATTCACTATCTAACAATCTGAACCTCAAAGTCATCCAAAAACATCCTAGGTAGGATATCATGAACCTTCCTTGAATATTCTGTTCACACCCACCTCGTTATGTAGAACTGAGTAGGCATAACTTATCCATTGTAATACAGACGAGAACTATGTGTACAACCATCAGAATTTATTGGGAAAGTGCATGCAGAGGACAACTAAATCTTGTTATCCCAAATAAAACTATAAATCTCCTAGACAGACTGCAGTCGTATCAATGCAGAATTGAAGTGAAAATTTTACCCAGGAAATAAACGAGAAGCAGTACGATAAGCAGACATCGCTTGATCCCCTTCTTCTTGAGCAGCATAAGCATTCCCATAACCAATCCAAGCCGGGGCAAAAGTTCCATCCAAACTTGTTGCTTTGCTGCAAAATAAGATAACTGATGATTCAAATCAATCCAAATTGCAATACCAATCAAATATCTCGAGGATAATAAAAATTAACATCTATATTCCAGTTTCATTAGCATATTACTGTGTCCATTTTTTATGTGGTTACGCCAGGGCGCCCTGAACCCATGTTGGGACAATAATCATTCCTTCGATGAAAGAGCTACCAGTTCTTTAAATGCTCAAGTTATATCACACCTAAAAAGGATGAAATATCTTCAAAAAATTCAAGACATCCTCATTTTCAGCAAAAACAAAACGGGAATTAAGTTACTTTTTTAGAAAGTAACCCTTTATCAAAATAAGTAACTTTTTTCATTTTATATGGAAAGTAACTTTTCCAAAGATGTTTGGAACAAAAATTTACTTAAAATTAAGTTTGACTAACTTCTATGCTTAGCCAAACATGCTCGATTATATCTTAAATTATTACTGACAAAGATATTGTATTTTCTCTGAACGTGCACTTCTACTTGTGTCACAGAACTCCATTAAGTGAGTTATTCTGATGTCAATTGCATCACATATTTGAACATTACACTGGAGGATGACCCAGAATTGCAACTATATAAAGTACTATCTTCCCAGGATCAGAATAGTTAGGCTGCATGTCAGTTTCTCAAAAGTATAATTCTCGTAATACTAAAACTTGAGCGCACACAAAAATTCAAACTGTTCAACCCAGCAACCTCTAAGCTTTTCTGGAACAAATTTTAATATTCAGAAGAAGGTAATGGCACGGTTGAATTTATAGAAATGAATACATAACGTAAATCTCTGGTGGGAGGTACCCCCTCCCAGGAGGAAAAATTTAAATTCTGGTGGTAGAATATCACACAGACAAATATATAGTAGAATCCCTTCAAAACTTCTTTGAAAGGTTAATGCCTCAAATAAAGGAGTAAATGATAAAAACGTTTAATTCCAGTATAGAACACACTCAAAGATAAATATGTTAGAATCCTCCCTTTACAACCTTCTCTGAAAGGTTAATACCTGAAATAACGGCGTGATTGATCATACTTCTTGATGCAGTAATAGTAGCAACCCACAGCAAACCATGAAAGAGGCCTGGATAAACAAGTCATAATGAATCATGAAGACATACCTCTCAAGAAATGAAAAGAGTAGACTTTGATGGAACTATTTAGCAGTTACTTTCAAAACTGAAAGCATTAAAAATTACATGTTTCAGAATTGTAAATCAGAAATATATAATTAATAGGAGAAAAATCGAAATGCCAAGTAATCATGTCTTTGTTGCCTGATTCAAACAACTGCCACCTGCAGCAAGTTCCCCAGAAAGACAGCAAGTAAAATATCTAGGTATTTTCCCCATAAGGGTCTTTCTTCCAGCAATACTTTACAGACTTCTATCACATGGTATGTCCAAACACACCAAGAATGCCTGTCGCATACTCTGGCAATTGAACAAGGATAGGGGGATATGTATCCGAAACATTATGGTTGATCAATACATGATGCAGCACATATTCAAACTTTTGCATTTAGTACATACTTTAAACTGAGTTTATTTGAAAACATGTTATTCATGAGTGATGCTTTGAGAGCATATCCATATATGTTCTCACAGAAACTAAACTACTTCAAAAGAGTTCAAGTTAAAAAAGACTATACATATCTTCAATAGTCCATGTTTACTTGGAACTGGACATTGGGAATCTGTTTCTTGGGCATGTGACATACCCAGTGCTCCTACCTGGATGGCTGGATCCATGCAATATTGTTACAGACCTAAATCAGTTTCATCTCAAATCTCATATTTATAAAACCAATCCTTCTCAACGTGAAGAAATATGAAATTTCTAGTATTTAAAACGTCATGTAACCTCAAATTTAATAAGTGCGACAGGAAATATATAAGGGAGTGGCAATCAATTGACAAATATCTCACAAGACACATTGTGCTCACCGGTGAATGAAAATTAGCTTTGAGCAATATGGGATTTTTTGGACAAGTTTATATATGAAAGTCGCTTTTTATTTCCAAAAGAATTCAAAGACCTTACAATAGCCTGGCTTCAAATAATTATTGAGCTTAGATGACTAATCAAGAGGATAGTTCCATGTTCCATGCTCTTGATTAGATCATAATGCATTTGTGTTCTATTGTCAACTACATTAGATATCCTCAATTTAAACAATTTAGAAATGTTGCCAGAAGTGCAAAAATCTGGTTTGAACCTAACTGTTGGCATTATTTACCAGGGTTGTTTGCATCAAATCAGAACCTACTGCCCTGTAGGACTCAGCCAAAACCTTTTTACCATGGGCACTGCTGCACAATGCAAATGTCACCTCAACAATCCACTATTAGCAATATAGTTTAGGCAGTGTGTTGATAGTTTATGTCATACTCTCCACTCCATAGTGAAACTAAGTGCAAATTTAGAAAATAAAAAAAGGAAAAACATAATATTATTTCTCAAGATTTACAGGGGTTGTTAACATAAATAATACAAAAAATATAGATGCATACTCACTTTTGAGGATAGTCCTTGACTAAATTACATGCCATGAGATAGAGCTCATTAGAATGCCCAAGCTCCATAGCTGCTGCTAAATGCACCAGGGTACATTTTAGGTGGAAAGGATCCTTCTCGAGCAATCTGAATTAAATCATGGGTACCGACACAAGTGACATTGGTCAAGGAATAGAAGGAAAAGCATCATTCTGTTCAAACAAAATTATCAACCCACATTGATGTTAGTTCAAAGCATTTCTGGTATTCACCAGACTGATGGTAGTACTCAGCTTTGCAGGCTAAAAGATCAGTGTTGTTCTTCAATGTATGTTCCTGTTCTAGTTCTCTGAACTTTGCTTCCACAACATATTCTTTGTCATACTGGACAGGATGAAAAGAGTACATTCTTAACGATCAGAAGTAAATAGAATGAAATTAGATACTAGAAGGGGACAGCACTGAGGGTCACCAACCTTTTTGTGAAAAACAAATTTGTCCCCAAGGACCCCCAACATATTTTTTTTGTTGCAAGTTTTGTCCCCATTTTTCATTTTTCTAGCATGTTAGTCCCCAACGGACAGTTTTCATCCTGTTGACCATTAAAAAGGTACGTGACTTTCACATGTCCGACATGTCTTAACTTTTTCAAGTATACCATAGGTAAACACTTAACTGTCTTGAAAACATAAATAGCAAGGAATGGGAAAGGGAAAAGATATGGGGTTAAAAATGTAAACTGTCCCTGCCAACCCTGAACCTCCTCCCCCCACCATCAAGCCCCCAGCACCATCCTTCACTCCCCACCTACTTCCTCCCTTTTAACAGTCAAGTGGATGGAAACCAGCCGCAGGTTGAGGACCAACTTGTTACACAGAAAAGTGTGGAGGGACCGCCACTGCTATTTTCCCAAAATTGAAACTAATCTGTAATCTGAAGTATACTAGAATTGGAAACTATACTTACTTTCTTTACCAGACATGAATAGAAGGAAGAGAGCCAACCATCTTCAGGGCCGAATTGCAATGTTGACAGTAGACTTGTCTCTGAAATTTATTGGCAAATTTAATTATAATAAAACTTTATCTAATTATATAAAGCGAAATTCAGATGTATTTTGTACAGAGTAACATAAAGCTATGGTATTCAACCAAAGATCCATGTATTGCAAAGTAGAAAACCGTGACACGGTTAAACGTCTAACTTATGTTTTAACTTAACAATGGTTAAGAATCACATAAAACAAAGTTAAGAAGTTTGACAAGTTCTCACCTTCTTCATAGGTGAGCATGTGACCATCTATAAGACATTCCAAGGCCTGAAATGAGAAGGGGAAAAAGTGGTATTAGGGTCAACGAGAACAACAATAGTAATAGTAATAGAGAAAGTCACATTGCAACAAAAAACTTTAACATGTAACAAATTGTCAAAAACAAAAATAGTTAGCAGGTCAGTTCTAATGAAATTTTTTTTGATAGGTAGTTCTAATGAAAATAAATGTCAACTATTATTAACTTCACAAAAGCAATCCAAATAATACTAATGAGAAACACCTCAATGGAATAATTTGCATACCTCGTAACATAGAGGATCTGCCTTGATGGCAGCTTTGTACCTGTAAGTTCATGAAAAAGGTAGAATGATGATATCTTTCAGCTACCAAACATGAACATCAACTTGACAACAACATAAAAGAAAGGCGCAGAACAGAGGGGAAAATATTAAGAATCAGATAAAATAAAAATAAAGATTCATGTATGCCAACTAGAATATCCAATTCAATAGTTGTAATTATACAGAAACTATTGTGATTCTATGAAAAATTCAGACATCGCGATACCAATTCTTAACTTAAAATACGCTGGACTTCAGCAACAATATGATAAGTCCATGTAAATAAGACAGATTAAAAACAGAAGCAAAAAATGGAGGCTGGAGGGAATACCTAAAGAAACGAAGAATAAATAGAGATTCTCTAAATCCACCATTTTTAATGAATTCAAAGGTCCATTGTATTGATATTGGTAGAGACTTTTCTATAGCATGGTAGTAACAAGAAAAACACAGAGAATCTTGTTTACCATATCCTACCAACATAGATGCATCATAAGTCATAACAGCCTCGATTTATTACGCTCCACCAGTATATAGTCATTTATCAATTCAACAATTAATGGGAATAACAAACACCAAAAACTTCATACATCATAACCTTTATCCTACACCATGAAACACTTTCACATCTAATTACATCACCTTCTATTCAAAAATCTCATAGTGCTTACCTTTTATTCACTAGTTACCAGGGTTAACGCAGTTGTGACCTTATTTAGTTTTGAGAGCTAAACTATTTATTAACTTCTCCTGTTTCAAATATCTTTAGTTTTTGATGTCATGCCATCATTAGAAACACATTTTTGACCCATATAAGTTTTATTCTAGCACAGTAAAATACCAATAAAAACTTTTGTTCATTTTGGAGAAAAGTGGTACTTTTATTGTTATATATCATTTTAAACATGTCCTATATAGTCAATCAGATTTTAATATTCTTGAAGAAATGTTCTCTACTTTCAAAATTCATGGGGTCTACATCATGGCCAGGAACTAGAAATTCATAAATAAAGATAATATAATTACAATAATAAACTAAAACACGCACCATAGTCGAGCCTGTACACGATTTTCCAGTGCTTCATATGCCTTGCCTCTTAAAAAGTATATTGCTGACAAAATCTATCTCAAGATGTAAAAATTATTTCACGTCAATGCTTCTCTAATGTGGGAATAATGAAGCAGAGATGCAGATACTGCATGTGTGCTGGAGAAAAAGAAAAGGAAAACACTTACATTGATTTCACGATCTTCGCCATCTTTATCCAGATACATGCTGCCATAATCCTTTGTATCAGTAATATTACCTTGTTCGTCCACTTTAGCAGGACCCAGCATTAAAAGGCATTGATCCCACTCCTTCAGTTCTTCCTGATAAATAGATGAAATTTTCCATGTGATGAAATGTATCCAAAGGAGTCTGTATATTTATCATATAAGCAGAGCAGTCATGTATATACAAACTTTCATTTTGACATGCTGCAGGGAACTGATGGAACTAAGGATTTTTTTTCAAAAAATAAAAAAACTTACAAAATTTCTTACTATGGAAATTTCCTCGCAACGTTCACGTGGATTTGAAAAAAAAAATGAAAACAGAAGTAGAAGTAGACCAAGAGTATGTTTGGTAGTGATTAAAATCGGATTAAAATTGAAAAACTAGTCGTTATGATTGACTTTTATTAGACGAGTGGACCTAATAACGACTATATTTTCAATTTTAATTGGATTAAAATTGGTACCAAACAAGCTCCAAATCTGAAAATTCTCAACTTCACAAATAAAATCCTAAGACTTTAGTTTAGGAAATCCTCGATAAATCTTTTCAGTGTGTCTTGAATAATTAAATTCCAGATTAACTGATCAGCTACATTTCAGCAACCAATTGACGAGCATCACCACGAATGAAACTCGAGAGGAAAAAATGAAGAAGCTCAAAATTCCAAGACAGATCTAAAAACGCCAAGTAGGTGTAACACAGGCGCATAACATCGTGCATTTGTATCCGCGGCGGAGAAGTGAGGAAATTAACAACTTACCAGGCACTTGGCGGCGAGGTAGCGGAATCGGAGGTCACGGAGGACAATCTGGGAGGCATTAAGGAGGTGGAAGGCGCGGCGGTAGTGGCGGCCGAGGTAGAGTGCCTGTGCTTGCATATATATGTCGGCGGGGTCGGACGTGATGGCAGCTACCTTATCGGCGAAGAAAATTGCCGATGAGTACAAATGCTTGCCGACGCAATCCCTCACCACCCCTCTCAGCTTCTCTATTTGCTTTTCCTTCATATCTCCCTTAACAGCCTGAATTTGACAGCTCCGATTTGCAGACAGCTGAGGTTTTGGACTGGAGAATTTTAGAATGAGAGTGAAGATAGTTAAAAGAGCGGGGGTGCTGCACAAATTTTGTGAATGAGGGAGGTGGGGGGTTTTGAATTGAATTTTGGGAAAGTGGGAAAAATAGATAATAGTGTTGGTTAAATTGACAACAAAATAATCATTTAAAAATACATATCTTAATACGTTATTATTTACTTAAATATAATTTTTGGGAACCCAAATCAGGGTAAATTATATTATTGGTCGTTGAACTTTATCCGATATCACTATTGACCAATCGATCTTAAAACCGTTATTTGACGTTCATTAGATTACGTTGTCAGCATTCATTTATCACTTATATTGATTTCATCATTTCACTTTCATTAAAATGCACATATAACTCATAAAAGGCCAACGTGATAGTCCTTTCCCGTCAAATCCCTCAAGCTCAATAAAATGTCAATCTCTCTCTTACAAACACGACCTTCGTGAAGGAATGGAACATTGGATGACATACGGACTTCTAGGTGCTGACATTGATAAATTTTCAAAAATCAAAACGTATTTCTTGTTTGTCTTTGGTTGTTTTCGGATCTCCAAAACTATGTCCAATTAATTGTCGGTGATTTGTACAGCAAAGCCAATTATATTGGAATTGGTTTTATCAAAGTGTTACATACACTCACATCCATGAACCCCATGTTAATAAAAAAATGGCCCCAAAAAATCCCGCCCGACCACCCGCCCGGTACAACAAGCACATCTCCGATATGTATCTATTCCGTCCTTGTTTACATGTCCACATGGAATCTTTCCCTATAGATGATGTTTGGAAGATTTTGGGAATTGGATTGTTAGAAAACAAATATTTGAGGTCCGTCATCACAACTTTCAAAGTTTCGAGGAAACTTTGAACTTCATATTCTTAAATTGAACTTCATATTCTTAAAAAAAAAAAAAAAAAAATTCTCTTATCTTTCAAATGACCAGATTCACGACTATTTGGATTTTAATCCATACGATTTACGAATTTTTCAACTTATAAAAAGCTATTTTTTATATCAAGACTTGCTCCATAGATGCTTGACAAAATAACCAGTACAAATATCTCTATGGCGCCAATTCCGTGAGATCTTGGCCTTGCCGACCGTTGCACTCAAAAATGGAGAAACTCAAAGAGTCTCACCATTCAGACTTTCCTCCCTCCTTCGCCTCCAGAAGGACCCCAAGCTAGGCCTCCAGCTCTTCTATAACCCGAAACCCGACGACCCAAAACGAAAACCCTTCCGGCACTCTCTCCTTTTCTACGACCTTATAATCTCCAAGCTCGGCTGAGCCCGAATGCTCTCTGAAATGGAAAATATCGTCGAGAAATTGAAATCTAACACCCGAATAATTCGGAAGGAAACCAGTCTCTGCAACATTATCGCGTTCTATGGTCGAGTTCGTTTGCCACATAGAGCCCTCAAGGTGTTCAATGAAATTCCGGCTTTTCGATGCCAAAGAACCATGAAATCTATAAATATGGTTTTGAATAGTCTTCTTGTCTTTCGGGAGTTTGAGAAAATGTGGGTTTTGTTTATGGAGATTAAAACACACGGGAACTAAGATGCTTGTACGCATAACATAATTGATATGCGTGTAGTGTAAAGGGTGATGTAGAGGGAGCACCGAGCACTTAATATGTTTGATGAAATGTTGAAAAGAGGAGTGGAACCAAATGTGGTGACATCACATTTGGGACTTTAGTTAACGGCTACTGCATGTAGTTAGAATTGGACGAAGCTTTTCAGTTGAAGAAGAAGATGAAGGGGGATTTTAAGATTAAACCTAATGCGCACATTTATACCACAAACGGCTTTGTAAGGTTGACGAGTTGGACAAGGCTATTAAGCCTAAAGGAGGAGATGTCGAGAAAGAAAGTGGAATTGGATCTTGCACGATATTCCACTTTGATTAGCGCATCCTTTATGGTCGGTCGGAAAGGGGAGGTGTCTGAATTGTTAAGAGGAAAGGAGAAAGTTGGGTGTAAGCTCAATACAGTAACGTATAACGCTCCAATATGTTGGTTTTGTAAGGAGAAGGAGTTTGATTCAGCTTTTGGGATTTTGAATGAGATGTAGAAAAATGGGTGCAAGCCTGATGTGATTGGCTACAGTGTTATTATTAGTGGGCTCTGTAGGGAAGGGAAAGCAAGAGAAGCACACGACTTATTGGAAGATATGCCGAGAAGAAAATGCTTCCCAGATGTGGTAACTTACATGGCTTTGTGACCAAATGCATCTAAAGGAAGGGGCAGGTAAGATGAGATGGTTTTTAAAGGATACATCTCTCGTTCTTCTACCGTAAGCAAATTTATAGGTGAATCGGTCCAAGACCATAAAATGGAAATATTATGGACAGTTTTAAATAGTTTGGCAAAAAGAAATGCAATAATTTCAGATATATGGAGATTAGTTATTTCTCCAGTCTGCAAGGAGGACAACCACTATGATGCAAGTGAGGTTGTTAGTAGACTAATAAGCACTTGGGCATATTCAGTTGGTTAGAGATGACTGTATGTGATTGACTTCTTAGTGCTGGAGTTTTCTTGCGTGACTAGAGGTGCTGCCTAGATATGCATACATACTCTAGTCGATTACGCACTCTTGCTCACAGGTTAGGTACTTTGGGTTAATATGGTTGTGATTATAATTTACTATGAATTTTGGGAGCCACAAAACGAGCCATGACTATGTGCTATTACCTTCTTGAGTAAAATTTCCTCCCGGGGATATTTTAACCAAGATCATGGGGAATTACGGATTCGTGCATTTTGGTCTGGATAAGTGATTCCTTTTCCTTCTTATTATTGCGCTAGCTTTCCTTTAATTTCACAAATTTTGCTCTCAAAGACTTGGCCACTCATTTAAGGGACAGGAAGGTGCTTACACTATCAAGAAAGCAAGTAAACAGCAGTGTCCCATTGCCCACTGATAATCATTTTTGGTCTACCACAGGTTCCACAGTTCCCTTTAAAGACTGCAATCACCATTCTTCCTGTCATCACATACAAATTTTTCCTATAAGAAGTTCCTTGGTTTTTATAGCAGTTAAACTTCCAATGGAAACAGAAGAAAGCGCAGAGGCTGTAGGTAAATCTCTTGTGAGAGAACGTCCTCACTACGACTATGTTGTCGCTTACAAATCAATCATATATATTTGAGTTAATTATGTCAATGGTCATCGAGTTATTTTCTTACGGTAATAGTTACTCAAGTTTCTATTTGTTATACTAATGGCCACTTGGTCAAAAAATTCACTTAAGCCCTTGTTTGAGCTCCATTTTTGGATTAATATATTTTAGAATAATAAATTTTTAGGAGAATGTGTAGTTAAAAAGTAAAGAAAAATTTGGATTTACGTGCAGAATAAAAGTAGTCACCATCGGCTTAATTACTTAAAACTTCAGTGGAGATTGGTATAATTAACCCCAACAATTTCTTTAAGCTAAAAACAAATTTCTTACTTAAAATTTTGTTGTTAATTCAAGATGATTGTAATTATCAAAGCTAAAGATCCAATTTTGCAGCACATACTGGTAGGTACAAAATACTTCTTATAATATAGCTGAATATAAAAACAACGAATATGTATTGTGAAGTGCTACAATGTACAATTACTATCCATCCTTCAACACTTGCTGGATGTTTAACAAAAGTGAGAATATCTTGAAAGGCATAACCAGCTAGGCAGCTACCAGGCAAGCCATGGCCAATTTTCTCTATAAATGAAAGGTGAATACAGTGCCATCGTTGATGTTGTTGGCCAAGAATTAGGCTTAATTACTGTGCACTTCACGTCGACAAATCTTGAGTTCGTGATCAACAGAGATATCTTTGAATCAACTCATTTAAAAGCTGGGATTAAACTTATTTATTTAAATTGTCTTTGACATGCCCTTCACTTGCAAGCTGGATTCATTAGATACACCTGACATTGAATGACGGTCTTACCTATTATGAACCCGGGAACCACTGTGAAAGCCACACGAGGATCAGTTTCTGGTGTGCCATCAGACAACAAGAATGCTTCGTCGCTTAAGCTATTCATGTAAACTTCAGAAAAACGAACTCCCTTGGTCACTTGAAAGATAGAGAACTCGTAGTCGGAATATAAGGCCAGGCAGTGTAGGAGCCAAACGCGCTTAGCCATCTCAGCGAATGCCGAGAAGAAGGATGTCTTGAGGCATTCACCTGAATTCACCAAGGCCCTCTGATCGAGATTGTCAAATAGGGATGCTTCCATCTTTGGATGAACAAGTCTCAAGTATTTAGAGCGGCAAAACATTGCAAACGCAGATTTAGGCTTCCAGGCTAGATAATCCGCCGGTTGAACAGAATTCAACTCCATGAATCTGTCGAAAAATAGCCTTCGTTTTTCCTTCTGCTCCGGCAAGGACTCCTTTTGGATCAAGAAGTTCGGGTAACTGAAACCATCAAATATTTCTTTGCAGACAAAGGATTCAAATGCAAAGCACCTGTGATTTTGCTTCCAGAAAACGACCCCGGGTTCAATTGAACTGGCTGCGGCCTCCAAATCCCACCCTGCAGACTGCATCTCGACAGTCAGCAACCTGACAAATGTGCGAATTGATTTTACTGTCTGTCTAAAACATGTAATAAAGTGGTTGAGACTTGAGCCTGAGAAATGAGTAACCACAGGCATACCTAATTCTCCACTTGAATTCAATCTCTTCTTGAGTAACTTATTATCCGTGTCGACTTCAGCCAATCTCTCTTCAAGAAAGGTTATTTCAGATTTTTTAAGTTTAAGCTGAGAATCCAACTTATTATTCAAAATTTCATATGTTTGTAGTAGACTCTTCTGCTCCTGAATTTCAGCTAAAACCAGAGTCTTCTCAGGGAATGTCGTGTCCAATTGTTTCTTCAAGTAACATTGCTTCAATTTAGACAATTTCTTTAGTTCCAACACTAACAATTGATCTGCAGATTGAATCCCATCAGCATCATAAGGAGACTGAGCAAATTGCAATTCTGCGTATGCAGCTTTAACAGCTGATATTCCAGCGAACAGCTTAGCAAGAAAAGTTTCTTTAACCCGAACCAATTCATCTTCATCACCAGAGGACGGAACGCGGGAACTCCTCAAGCGATCTTTCGTTTTCTTTTCAATTTTTCGGATTCCACCATCCGGAGCTATCCCTGTCAATGCTCGAATGTGCAAAACCTTAGCGTAAGTACGTGCCAATCTAGTTTCACTCGGGATGGCACTAGATTGTTTAACTGAACCCATCTGAAGCAACGAAGATCACAAAATGAAGTGATTTCTTGGGTAATAACAGCAATGCTGATGCAAATTGTTAAAAGGACAGAATGAATAATTAAAGAAAGAATGGAATATTTATGATAATGATTGCTACAATAACTATGCATAATGAATAAAACAGAAAAGTTGTATGCTTTTACTCTTTAACCGAGATGATTAAAGGCATAGGAATTCAACAGAAAAGGTAGACTACAAAAATTAAAAAATTAAAATTAAACAAAAAAAAAACATTTTAATTTCTTGTTTGGTACTTATTATTTTCAAAATAAAATTTTCTCTCTTATCTTTAACTACACATTATTCAATGAAATAATATTACACGCAAATGCAAAACTTTTATTTACATTTTAACCACATATTCTCTATCAAAGTATGAAAGTACTATTTCAAAATACATTTTCATCAACGACTGGGTCTCAAACATGAATTACAAAAGAGACAAGGGGGGAAAGCGTTATATACAAGGACGTCTCTCAAAAAACACATGAAAGTATTGATTTACGATATCAGTCGGATGGAATAAATTAAAATTTTATTTAGTGTAGCGTCTGATAATTCTTGTACAATGTGTTATATGTTTGTTGACATTAACAAATGTGTCAAAAGAATTCTAGTCACCTTTCCACGTAGACGTCACTTGTGCACTCGAACACCTCGTTATGAGGTAAAGATCGTCGACCTTAAAAAATGTCTGACAACCGTTTACACTCCAACAATCAAATCAATGACTGAACGAGATATAGCCTCTACTTGTTGGAACTTATTTCCCCATTAGTAGGAAAATTAGGCCCATTTTTTTCAAACTTGGTGGATCTTACAAGACACAAATGGTCAACAATTGTATGCTTAAATAATGTTCCAATGGCTCTATTTCTTCTATTAAGTTGGAACAAACAGGCTCATAATGAATGCAAGGGTTTGGCTAAA
Organism: Fraxinus floribunda; assembly: GCA_903798395.1. NCBI lineage: Eukaryota > Viridiplantae > Streptophyta > Magnoliopsida > Lamiales > Oleaceae > Fraxinus > Fraxinus floribunda. The sequence continues at coordinate 7,414 of CAIGRS010227408.1, read as the reverse complement.
GTTAGAATAACTCATACTTTGATTGGAAATTGATTCATATATTATAGAGGCGGCAAATGGGCCGGTTCCAACCTTAGACCCAAAAATAGGTTGCTTGATTAAATAAGTCAAATCCAGTTAAGCAATCGATGTTAAGTCTACTAACGTGGGACCCCTCCGTCACTCGCATACCACGTAATTTATAGATATAACAATATTGAAAGGAACCAATATTATTTAAGTGACTTTAAATTAATTGTAAATGTCTTTATTTACTTTGTTATTGGTTGTGGGACACTCTCGTATTAATTATGATATATAGATGAGATCTATGTGTAAGTAGGATCACTGCCACATCGGTTAATCTCTAAAAAATGCATTCAAATGTTATTGGACAATGTGATAGTGATTCCTCTATCACATAAATCAATGATTATGATGAATATCATTACTTTTTGTCATATGAAGCCACGCTGCAATTGCGGAATTAATCAATTCAGAAAACCATCTCCTTCATAAATTATTTGGTAAAGTGAAAATTGATACTACCCCTTGGCAGCTCTTGGGTCCAATCATAGCATCCAATGTAAGTTGCACCCCAAACCAAAAGGAGTGAAGAAACCATCGACACCCCACCTCCAACGACCACGTCCCCACCCCAAAAGGAAAAGAAGAAGGAAAAAGGCATGTTACATTTTTGATAAAACCAAGCAGGGTCAGTCCACCAACTTGATTATGATCACATGTAAGCAAGAAAAAGAAATTGTGGATCCCAATAAATATAGTCGAGCATTTAGCCGTTGTTTGAGTCATATTATTTAAAAACTCATTTTAATCGCACATTCTATCAATAAAATAACTTTATACGTAAATTCAAATACATTTTCCTATTTTTTAATCTCACATTCTTTAGAAAAAATTACTATTTCAAAATTTTATCTTTCTAAAAAATGATGCTTAAATTCATAAGATGGGATGAGATTTCTCATACGGACATTTACTAGTTAACCGAGCCTCATCACATAATACAACGGACAAAAACACGCGCCACGTACCCTACTCACCCTAGAGGAAGGGAAAAACCATTTGTACAGAATTTTTTTTACAGACTATTTTGAGTAGTGGTGGCAAACGAGCCGAGCCTAGCCACCACTAATTTTGAGGGAGAAAATGTAATGATCAGATTGCAGAGGGGGTAAAGGAGTACTATTTTGAGGATGAGAGTGAGAGAAGGCAGTCAGCAGAACAAAAAATAGGGTATTGTTAAATAAAAATTAATAAAGTTTATTTAATATAAATTGAATGTAATTTATAAAACAATTAAATATATTCTCAATCGTAAAGAGTTAAAAGGGTTAAAATGAATCAAACCCTTGATTTAAAAAATAAATAAATATAAACTTGTAGATGAATAAGCCAAATCCGCAGTTATTCAGAAAATTCTGAATTTTCAATTTTTATTTTTCTTATGCATGATTTATCGAATTTCAAATTGATTCTTGATTTTCACGATGGAATCGACTTGTCCAAATTAATTCTGGTGTGTTTGATGGATATTAATTTGGAAAAATGTATTTTGAAATAGTAGATTGATGGAGAATGTGTGATCGGAAAAGAAATAAAAGTTATTGATATGATGAAAAATATTATTTATTGGGGGGGTGTATTCAATTGAAACTTTTAGGGTGTGTTTGATGTATATTATTTTGGAAGAATATATTTTGGAATAGTAAGTTTATGGAGAATGTGTGGTTGAAAAAGAAGGAAAAGTTATTGATGTAATGAAAAATGTGTGGTTGTCCAAATATTGAAAAATGCTTGAATACCACTATGTATTATGTATATAACATAAATCGTGACAGATTGACAAAATTCACGTTACTGTAATTCGTGCTAAACCGGACTAGCTGACATGATCACTTTCAATACATGTTACGTTTGTCGTGACAAGGATTACTTTTTGAACTTATATTAAGTTGATCGCCTTGACTAATATTTTGATAACTCAAAGGAGTAAAAAATGACTTATTTTGATTGAGAGATTACACAGTTCTCAACATTTCATATGTATCAAATTATTTAATACTCCACATTACAAACTTTGGTTGGTACGGTTTTATCCAAAGTACCTCTCATTCCATACTTAAATTTAATGTTGGGACCTCATAAGGTTTGGGACCTTGAGTGCAATTTAACCAAATACATTAATTCTAAGTATTTGGAAATTAATCAATTGATACTTTTAAGTACACATGTCTCTATTTATTTTGACCTTATGCACACTTCAATTATTCATTGTGTTTTAACCAGTGTTATTAAACTCGAATCGGACCTGATCAGACCGATGGGTTCGGTCCGAAAAATCAATTAACTACTCCCTGATTCCCGAATGATCTAATTAATTAACAATGGAACTTAATCCAATACAATTAGCCTGAACCGTCCGATTTTTAATGACCCGTCAATTCCTATTTTAAGTGAATCGAGCGAGTTACTGATTGACATATAAACACAGAAAACCTATAAAGTTTCCACGACTTCTGCTAAGTTAAAAACCCTTCATTGTGTTGCCGTCACTATGCAGATCCTCCCAAGAATCCAAATTTTTATTTTCAAGTAAAATTAGATGGAAGAAGGACATGTCTGTCTGGACTTTATTTGTTATTTTGAGGAATTTCGAATTTACGCCATTGAAATATGTGAAAAGCAGATTTATTTACGTTTACCTTTTTCCTTTTGCAAATTTGATTTCATATTTCACCATAATTCCATCCCCTTGTAAATTATATCTTTGTTTTTTCAAATTTAATTGTGTTGGATATGAGTCTCAATCAACCAATAATTGGGCTCAGTTTCAACCAATTGACCACCACAATCAACAATCAAATCGACAAACCAAACTTCCCAAAACCCGGTTGCTCCAAGGTGCCCACAAAGGGCAAAGAGTGTGAAGGTTACTATAGCCTCAAATGACAGTCACAAAGGCAAGAGAAGGAGGAAACACAAAACCACGACAGGGAAGCACGAAGCCAAGGAACTCGGTTTTCACTCTCTCAAAGACGGCCAACGTCTTTTCGCACTCTAACCACAACAGTATATATAGTATAGGTGTGAGCTTTTAGGTTAATAGGTAATAGGGCCCAATAGGAAATATAAATGGGTGGTCGCCCAAAAGCCATCCAAGAGTTATGAGTTGGGCTACGAGCAACATTAATTAAAATTAGGCTATTTCGAATGATCCAAATAGGTTGTTGGATCAGTCTGAATAATCGTGGTGTCGATATTTCACTTCACTCATCGTCGAGGCTTATGAAGTATAATCCAAAAAATCGGTTTAACATCATTCCCCGAGATTTATTAGGTATCAAAACCCAACAAATTGTATGGGTGAATTCAGAATCAATTTTTTTTCCCCCCTTAATATTTATGTGAATTTGGAATAATTTTTTTAATACATGGAAATCAGATGCCCTTGACATTGAGATTTAATTTGTAGTGCAACACTGGTAGATGGACTTGACATTCATCCCATCTATGTTTAGGGTGTGTCTGGGAGCACTCAAAGTTGTAATTTCAACCGTTAACTATTCAAACCTGGGTCCCACTTGTCAAAAAGGGCTTCTGCTTTTCACGTTAACAGTACAAAAATGAATTCTTTTGTATGGAAAAAGCATTCCCAGACAGCCTCTTAATGTCCTCCATGCCTTCGACTGCAACTCTGTTTTGTGGATATAACTACCATTTTGTCATCTATAATTTGGTGTGAGTTGATTTATGCATAACTTGTGAACTGAACCGGTACAACTTAAAAAGCCTGCAGTTTGGGTTTGATATGCTAAAGAGTGAATGCAAGTCATTTTTTTCCTATTTGCCAAATTGTGATTTGTGTTTCCATGTCATTTAATTTTCATGACTACACTGTCTATAGGTTCAGATTAATTTTTATTTTTCAATAAGATGCATATAATTTTTTTGAATAAGATGATATGGTGATGGAAATGATGGCAACGATAATGAAAATAGAAGTAATACAAACAATGGAAACAAGAATTTTAGTATGACCGAAACTCCATCACGAGTACAAGGCGAAGGAATTGATGAATATAAGTCTGATACCTAGGATGTATGCGCTCTAACTCTTCAGATAGAGAAAATGATGATTGTGTGAAATAATTTACTAAGCAACACGTGTTTTGTGCATGAATAACTTTTAAATGTTGAATTTATTTTTGCAAGCCTATTATTTACATCTGTGAAGCTATATTGTTAATATAAAATGTCAAAATTTTATTATTCAATAAAAATGATTAATAATATATTTGTCAGGAATTAACTCATCGTTGAGCTACTGGGTCACTGGTTGATCCACTAACCCGCTACATTGTCCGAATTGGATTTGACAACTATGATTTGAACATCCATGTATAGCTTTATTGATGAGATATAACAAAGTGACTAATGTTGAAAATAAATTAAAATTAAAGTATGTAATTTGATTGAGACAAATAAAAGATGAGTTACCTAAATGAGATTTTCATGATAGTTCACGGCCAAAATTGAATTAACCCAGCTCATATATATCAAAAAATAAAAATAAAAAAATATAATAAAATTGTGGATCCCAATTAGCACAGGCAGAGAAAAGTAATTGGCGCCTACCCCGTTCTTTAAAAATTCCATTTTTTCAACTTATTTTCAACAAAATATTATTCGTTTAAAATAATTTCACACATAAATTCAATTTTTTTCTTATTTTTTAACCACGCATTTTTCAAAAATCACTATTATAACATTCATTTTTTAAGTGACTTAAATAAATCCTCAGTCCCATTTGGCCCCCATTATTTGGGATTATAAATTTTGGAAGTCTTTTTTTGAAGAACGTGTGGTTAAAAAAGAAAATAAAATTGTTTTGCGTGTAACATTATTTTATAAAAGATTGTGTAATTGAAAATAAAAGAAATAAATTATAATGTGAAATAATGAGGCCCAAACAGGACCTGAGATGTCACATCACAAATTTCTTACTGATATCAGGGCATCATCCACGCGCTTCATGACCGCAGTAAATGGAAAATTTTCACTACCATAAGTGTTGACATAGGGGGTGACATAATGGCCACCCCCTATTGGAGGGTTGCAGGGATAACCAAGTTATTATCTGAATAACAGTTTAGTTCAGAACTTCTAAAAAAGAAACACAATAATTTCCAGCCTATTATTACAATTATATAATCAGTGTTCAATTCGTAACCAAACTTTGAAGCAACATCTTTTCCATTGACAATCTGAGCTGAAGTAAAATATAATAATTTTCATCGTCTAAGAATTAACATGCAATCTATACACTTATTATATTTTCCTTATAATATACAACCATTTTTGTTTTCAGGTTCTTGATCGTGATCGTGATCGTGATCAAAGAATAGAAGAGGGATTTAAGGCAACATTAGAATATACACATAAATATAATTTCTCAATCTTAACAGCATTCATGTGAGGATTTAAAGAAATATTATTTACCATATCAGTCAATTTTAATGCTTCTGAAATAATTCTGATAATGAGTGATAGAGCAAGGAAGCTGCAGGAGGCCGAGGCATTGAACCAAGAAGAATTTCTGATGAACTAATGGATGAATTCCCGTAAAACCTGGAATTAACTTGTTTTCTTGTTGTTACGATATTTCCTTCGAGGGAGCAACCGACAAATGCACCTGTAAAGACAATTTTCCGTTATATTTTGTATATCAAGTTTCACAATACATTATAATCCAGTCATTCTAATGGTTCAAAGGGATCGAGGCAGCAAGATTTCAGGCTGATTAATTGTATTTTTATTCTAGGATAAATTCAAAATATCAAGGCAGCAACTCTGCCTGGTTGAATGTTTTACAGTCCCAATGAAAATATCATAAATGGATCAACAAACGAGAAGCAAAATGAAACAGATTTAATATAAAATTGGTTTGCATCTGCCAAAAAAGGCAAAAAAAATGGGCGGTGGTTCTTGCTGTGTGTCAATCTGAAGTCATCAAATTATTTATCTTTAACAAGTTTTAGCTTTGTCCGAGGCCATCATAACTCAATGAATCATAACAAATGAAAAACATAATAGCAACATTGAGAATAGTAGACATGATATTATGCAGACTGGACTACTGCTCCTATATTATCAGTAATTTTTAGATTCCTAGGCGAAAATTTCAATGCTAAAGATAACTCAGTACGTACCTTTACTGCAGCTGTATGTATAGCAAGAAGCGAAACCACCATCACCAGCTCGTAAATCAGCTTCAGCGGCCCTTCCGATAATACCAACAGCAGCACTGCAACCAGCTCCAACTGAAAAATGAATGTTCCCACCAAATGTCTTGATGGCAGAATTTGTTCTCAACACTATTATGAAATCTGTCACTTCCCCACCAACCTGTAAAGACAACAGTACACGAGACATAGATACCGATAACTAGTACACACGACAGCGATACAAATGCCTAACATTCTGGTACATAAATTTGTTGAATAATGCACAAAAGAACTCAAAAGGCCCAACTCCAATGAGCAGTCCAAAAATAACTACATGCACAGGCTACAATCCACCCTTCCAAAATAAGACCCAATGGACCGCCCACAAAAGAACTCAAATGCACCGAAGTCACACATTGACCACCACAAATGTCACACATCGACAAAAATTCCGTCAACTGTCGACAACCACAAGAGTCACACGATAACAAAAATTCCGTCAACCATCACAAGAGTCACATGTTGACAAAATATTCTATCAACCGTCGACTACCAACCCCATGATTCACACATTGACAAAAATTCTCTCAACCATGGACCCCACAAGAAACCCACACCTAAGAGGCTGAGTTATGCCCAAAGAAAACGAGGATTTAGTACAAAGTCTACAAGGTAGGCTCTGATAGCATGACAAACTTTTAACTGAATTATCTTTCGTTGAGGAATTTCTTACATTATATAGGAAGAGTTTTATCTTATATACAGTATACTATAGTATTAATTTAAATATGGTAGATGTAATCAACCTAAATATGCTAAAGGGTAATTGGCGCAAAACGTCCCTACCTTTGAAGGGTTTTGTGGAAAACGTCCCTACCTTTCGTTTTTTTGTGCAGAACGTCCCTACCTTTTACATTCTTTGCGCTAAAGGTCATTTTTATCAATTTTTAACAAAAAATGACTAATATACCCTCTCATATAAATAAAACAAAAAAAGAAAAGAAAAGAAAAATAAAGAATACATTGCAATCTTGCTCTTAAACTTTTTAAAAAATGCAAATCAGTCTAAAATGTATGAAACTATTAAAAATAAAAAAAACTCTCTTCTCCCTCCGCTTCCTCCAAAGTTTAACACTGTGCCTCTCCCCACAAAGTTGTAGATCAGTGCCTGCCACCGCCAATCTTCC
>CAIGRS010227374.1:0-10223 GCA_903798395.1 Fraxinus floribunda | reverse complement strand
AGTAGTTTGACACGGTTAAATTTTACAACACTCAGTTATGGCTCTGATACCAAAATAGGCCAAGGTATAAAGATCAAACAAATGGAGGCTCAAATGTTTCACCTGAATATTGTGCAAGCTCAATAAAATCCTGCTTGCTTTATCAAACTGTAGTCATTGTTAGAATCTGGGTGTGATCCGAATTCCTTGTTGAAGTAATTGAAGAATTCTAATTGAAGTGCACATCAAGAATATTCAATTTGGAATGCTTTTGGAGTTTTATTCTAGTTGAAATTCAAATTGGGAGTTTGGTTTGAAAAATGATTTTGAGATGAAGAAAACAATTTAAAGAAAACAACTTGAAGAGAAAAAAGAAGGAAGGACAAAACGCCCAGCGCTTTGGAGCCGACGCCCCTGCTTGGTGTTTTGCCCCCAGGCGCTGCAGCGCCACCTGTCTATTTCGAATTTTGCGTTTTTCCCTCTATTTTCTTTTTGGACTCGATTTTTTGCTATCCAACTTCATCAACAACTCTACTAGAAGGGTTGAGACGTCCCCTATATGTTCCCTATAAATATTAAATTTTTCTATACAATTTTATAGTGTGAGAAAAGCGATTACTAGCTTTTAGGATCACTGTACTACTTCTCCATCTTCATTATTTGTGGTGCAATAAAATCTCATAAGTCTTCTACCATATTTTCTTGTCTTCTTTTATTCTTTTGCTTGTGATCAAATACTTCATTATTGTGCCATATAATTTCAATATGTCAATCCGGTGATTGGTTTCATATCAAGTAGTATTGAGCAATACGCCATCCTTGAATTCTTAACAAATTGTATAAGATATTTTGGGCATAATTAACACAACAAATAGTATCAGAGTCCAAGTTCAGCAGTTCCGCAAGAGTGCAGGGTTTGATTTGTTCGAGATTTTTGTTCGTGATGACTTCCATGAAGTATGACATTCTGCTTTTGGGTCGGAGCACTAGATTTTTGCTATAGCAGGTTAAGATGCGTGCAGTACTCGTATACAGGATTTAGATGATGCGTTGTTGGGAATTGACAAGATGTTCACATCTTTGACTACAAAGGAAAAATTACGGAAGGATAAGAAGACAATTTCTCACATTCATTTTCATCTATCGAATACCATTCTTGAGGATGTTTTAAAAGAGGGTTCAACAACTGCTTTATGATTGAAGTTGAAGCAATTGTGTATGACTAAAATTCTGACAAGCAAGTTACATCTCAAGGAGCGTTTATACTCTCATCGAATGACAGAAATAGGATAATTAGAAGATCACCTAGCTGTATTTAAGGAGATAGTTGCTGATTTGAAAAATTTGGAAGTAAATTATGATGAAAAAGTTTTGGCATTCATCCTATTGTGTTCGTTATCTGCTTTATTTTCTTCATTTAGAGACACGATTTTGTATAGTTGTGATACTCTCATCATAGATGAGATGTATGACTTTTTTAAAGAGAAGATGAAGCATCTGGTGTCTGAGGCCAAAGATGGAGAATGCCTTGTTGCTTATGGTAGTTCTCGAAGGGATAGATCAAAGTATAAGTTTAGTAATCAGATATGTAACTTCTGCAAGAAGAATGGGCACATGAAGAAGGATTGCTACAAATTGCAGAATAAAGAAATGTTGGCTGCAAGTCGATATAAAAAGCAATCAGAGACTTTAGGTTAAACAAACCTAGCAGAGAACATTGTAAGTGAGGGAGATCTCTTGGCTATTGCTGACATCGAGTCGAAATTAGAGGAGGATTGGATTCTAGATTTAGTGTGTGTATTTCATATGTGTCCTAATAAGGACTTGTTTACTACATAAGAAATTGTTTCCAAATGTATCGTGGTTATAGGTAACAACACACCTTATCGAGTTGCTGTAATTGGTATTGTTAGATTGAATATTGGATGGGACAATTAGAACACTTGGCCATGTTCGACATATTCCTGTTTTGAAGAAGAATATCATCTCGTTGTCTATTATTGATTCAAAGGGTTATGAGTTTTTTGGTGGAGGTGGAGGTGGAGATGGAGGTGGAGCTTTGAAGGTTTGTAAGGATGTCGAGGTTGTATTGGAGGAACATAAAATGTCTTAGTTAAACATCTTGCAGGGTTGTGCAAAATTTAGAAGAGTCAATCAGCACAAATTCAGTACCGTGGTGGGCATTCAATTTGGTACAATATTATTAGGAGCTCGTAAAGGATCGGATTTGAATAATATAGTTCAGTGTAGTTTACGAGATATGGATAATGTCATTTTGTTACCATCATCTGCAGTGCCATTGTATTCAATTGTTAGAGACGAACCTATCAGAAAAAGGTACGCGAATGTTGATTTTGTTGAACATGCTTTCAGCGTAGTAGAATGTGTACAATTAAGCAAGGGGCTTTCTTTAAAAGAATTTGAGTTTGATTCTACTTTGGGGTGTGTTATAGCCCAGTTTGGTGAATTTTAAAATTATTATAATTTTTTGAGAATTTGAGGTAATTCTGCATAGTAATGCTTGGATTTATTGAAAGATGTGGAGTATTCTGTGTTTGTTGGAGAAATCAATTTTGGTTATTGTTGAAAAGATAATTCATTCTTTGCAGACAGATTTTCTTTTCTAGGTGGAGAAAATTTTGGAGCTTTGTTCGTTGTAGTGGAATTCATGTCAAAGTGGAGATTGTTAGAATTGGAGTGTGACTCGAATTTCATGTTGAAGTAATTGAAGCATTCTAATTGAAGTATACGTCAAGAGGAATTCTATTGGGAGTTTGGTTTGAAAAATGACTTTAAGATGAAGAAAACAACTTGAAGAGAAAAAAAAGGGAAGGAATGGTAGAACGTCCGGTGACGAAGCACAGGGCATGGGGCATCGGTGCTCCTGTTTGGTGTTTTGCTCCAGCCGTCGTGGCGCTGTGTAAGTTCTGAATTTTGCGTTCTTCTCTCCTTTTTCGTTTTGGACTCGATTTTTTGGTATCCTACTTCATCAACAACTCTATTAGGAAGGTTTGGACGTCTCCTACATGTTCTCTATAAATATTATGATCTTCTATACAATTTTATAGTGTGAGAAAAATGATTATTAACTTTTATGATCATTGTAATACTTTTTTATCTTCATTATTTGTGGTACAATAAAATCTCATGATTTCTATGTCATATTTTCTTGTCTTCTTTTATTCTTTTACTTGTGATCAAACTTCATTATTGTGCTATATAATTTCAACATTTCAATCTGGTGGTTGGTTTCATATCAAGTGATATCGAGTAATACGCGATCCTTGAATTTTCAACAATTAATATGAGAGATTATGGACATAATTAACCCAACAACCATCCTCGTTTCTTACTCGTATGAGAAAAAGGACGTGCTAAGAGAGTGAGAGTTTGCAATACTAACAAAATTTTGTACGGTGGTGTAAAAATGGATCAGACCATCCCGTCCTGCTTAGCTTAGGACCACCCATGGGTGTGCAGGATTTTCATCACAGTAACATATAATTATGAATAGAATTTCAATTGATACAATTTGTAGGATAAACAAATTTCCATAAACGGATAAACCAATAGTGAACTCAAAATCTTTAGTGTATATATACGATTACATATTCTCTTCATCTTCTTTCCACATCTCATCCCAATTCTTTTGAGCCTGTTCAAATCCAAGAAACGAACCTTCTTTCTCTATATCCCAACTAGTAGACAATGTCCCATAAGCAATTCCAAGTGCTGAACTTCCAAAAGTAACAAAACTTGTCAAAAATGGCACCCAATTTGGCACATCCCATAGTTTTTGTTCTTTCAATGCATCCAAGACTTGCAGCAAAGCAAAACCCATAATCAATGGCACCCCCACATAGAACAAGATTCTTGAAATCATCCTCTCCCATACCGCATCAGGTATTTTGTCATCGTTGTCTTCTTCGGTTTTCCTAAAACTTTTTCTGCCAGGTTTTTGTTTATCTTTTGGCTGCTCTTGTATATTGGTTGATGATGACGATGCTCCACCGAAGCCCTTTGCTCCGGCGTGCAGCTGCCGCCAATTTTGTGGGTTTTTGCAGTGGAGCTGGTGGAGAAATGGGTTGCTCCGCCGCCATGGAGTTGATTTTGTAATGTGTAAAGGTGTTTGTTGAAGAATGCTGAGAGTTTTCATGGCTTGTTTCCACGATGTTTAATTTCTGATTGGAATCATATATATTTTATTGGGATTTAGAAAATATCTTATCCAGACGAATGAATGGCTGAGCCTTGTTACAATTTGACATATCATTGCTTAAGAAACATTTTGCTGTCACGTTTTTGTCTTTAGCAGTCAAAAATGAAAAATATCTATGGAAGTCACATTGAAAGTATAAAATTTACAGGCAACAGCGAGAGTTACTCTCTCTAGTGCACCAAATGCTCGTTTTACAACGTGGACCGTATAGCACTTGACACTATTAAACATGAAAAAATACTAAGAATCGTATCTATTCATACTGTTCAGTTCCGTTCTTTACAATGTTTTAGATATATAGGTATGGCAAACTTAGTATCCAACAGAAAAGTCGAGAGACAATTGTTTTGAGGTTTGTACACTTCATCTTGTACAGCTGGTGCAAAATATCTTTAGTTCAGTTGGAGATTTATCATTTATGCATCATTGCCCGGTCGTAACCTCTCATACGATTTTCTTGAGACCTGTCAAGAAGTAGGATGAAGTTGTAACAAAATGGAACTCGTGAACCGGAAAATACTAAATTTACAGAGTTAAGTTTGTCCCTCACTAATAGCTCAAGTTTTTCCTTTAATCAGCCCGCTTAAGTTTTGTTATGAATAAGTTCTAATCCCCAATTCTGAGGCAACAATAAGCAAATAGAAACCAGAAACATACAAATGTAATGGTTGACACTCAATATGAGAGCTGTTGCAGTGTTTGCTATGTTGAAGAAAAAAGTATGGTTTCCTCATGTCTCTCTATCTTAAAATATGCCCCCTCAAAATTCTTTATATGCGGTTAGAATGGTATTGCGACAGCATGATTAGACTTCACAAGTCCAATAGATTTGACATACCTGGCGAGAAGATGGTGAGTTACGAACAGTGCCTGCAGATCTGATTGGAGAATTCGAAACTGCCTTGCCAGGAGAAGCATATAATACTGGCTTCATAAATGGTGATGGAACAAATGGGGGGATTGGTGAATGAAGTATCGGAGAATGATAGTAAGAGATGGGAGAATCCTCTGGTTCTGGGGTTCTTCGATAAAATTGAGAGAGTGAAGCTTTCCCTGGAGATGCAGATGATAATCTTCTTGGAGGCAGAATGTTGATTCTAATCCTGGAAATAAATAATTGAGTTAATTTCTGTTAAGAGTGGAAAAGATTGCACTATTTGACGAGAAACTAGCACTGACTTGTGAATGTCAATGTGCTGATCAGTTTCGTCTAGTATTTCTTCCTGGAGAAAGAAACGAGATCATCAATACATGTTTGTTATAAATATTAGACAGTACTGAGCAGTATAAAATTCATCATCTCAATCATTCAATTTCTTGGTCACTTTTCACTGATTTCAGCTCACTAAAAGCTTTACCTGTAGAAGTTCCTCCATGACATCCTCCATTGTTATAATACCGATCACCTCCTCATGCAACAACTTATTTTCAAGAGATTCTATTTCATCTTTTGAAACGTTTGCCTCTCCCTTCTCGCATCTAATTCGCGCAGGAGATCGAATTTCACCATAGCCAGAATATGTAGGGGAGTCATTTCGAAGCTCTTTTGCAACAAATGGAGGCTTAGTTCCTGAAAAATCTCCACAATCATGTAGAAATGAGGCAAGTATCAAGGAAGGGAGATTTACGAGATCTTTTCCTGTTATCCATTTGTACAGTTCAACGTGCTACATACGTCTTATAAGTTGAGATACGATTTACCTTTTCCGTCTGTTTGTGTGAGTTCAAGGTCCGAATGGATTCTGACACTCGTAAAATCAGGCCTAGCTTTGGTGTCTTTAGACGTTTCTTTGGGATCTCTCTTACACTTCACAACCACAGCCATGTGACTATGACCTTTTTGAAATAGTTTCAGCACATCATAAAGAGGCCAATTTTCATGTACTCTGTAATAATGCAAGTTTATGTCCAAATACAAGAAAAAATCAGAACCAATTCATGAAATATGAACATAAAATTTGCATTAAGTTCCTAATATAAGAGTTCTATAATTCTATAATTTGACAAAGAATCTAAATACCACCTGGGGATTTTCCTAATTATCAAATCTTTAATAGGAGTTTCTTCCTCAGGATGACAGAATATCAAGTTTTTTACCTGAACCAGAAAGAAATGCAGTTGTGTTAGCTAACATTCTTGTCACGTTCAATTTTTATTGAAAGGAATGGCACTTGAAAATTTCACAAATAGGTAGCAACTTGAAATCAAAACATATTGTATTGAATGGCCACACAATATAAAAGTTTAAGCTGTTGAGTAATAATCATATCTTGAGGAACAATATCAATAAAAAGAATGTAAACCAGTATTTGCATACCAAAATAAGGCCAACGATGTTTTTTGCATTGCCCGAGTAAACTGGTACTCGACTATGTCCCTGGCTCACTATGGCCCCCATTATATACCTAATCAAAGAAAATTGTATATCTTTTATTTCTGTGATTTATTGATCAAAACTAACATAAAAATTGTATATTTCATACATGTCAAGTTTAGAATTTATGTCCAGAGAGAAGGTTTTAGATATTGGTGTCATAGAATCTTTAGCAGTTTTTTCTGTCATGTTCAATGCTCCTGTTATTATAGTAGTTTCATCATCTGTCAGTTCTCCACCTTTCCCTGCCTGAGAAATTAATAATGTCGATCTATTAGAATTGTATTGTATAAAGACCAACTTAATAATTCCATAAAAATCAGAGAAATATTTGTGGTTGTGGGGGGGTGGGGGGTGGGGGAAGGGATTCCTGAAAATTGCACTAGAATTGAAGTAAATGTAACCTTGATTGAATGCAAATCCACCAGTGTTTTCAGTTCTGTTCTTCTAAGAAGTGCAGAACGGCTTTTCCCAAGAAGCCAATCAAGCAACTGCCATATCAAAAAACCCAAAAATACTATAATCATTAAATAAGTTAAAACCTTTAAACGAGGTGATTTAAAATGGTGAAGAGTCCACAAAGGTCATTGGTAAGCCTCGACAACACCAGTTCATGCAAATTGTTCACATGTCTGCCTTGTCCGGCTTACAATTGTGGGACATTTGACATTGCTTGCCTCAATAACTTAATACATATTGAAAGTCGAATGTGTGAAGAGTCTTGAGTTAAGCAGGCTGAACTAGTGGTTTCAAAGTAGTTTGGGATGCCGGCAACCCAGCCTGTAAAAGCCTGTTTGCCACCAAACTAGAAGAAAAAATTACTTGTCCTTCACAGTTGACTTTGGCCATTACCTTACTAATCGGGTATGCCACTGGGAAGAAAATGAACAAGAGAAACTGAACAAACGAGACAAATTTAGCACCAAAACTTAGTCCATATCTGGAGCAGACTGCTTGTGGGATAACCTGAACCATGTACAGTTAGTAATAAATAAACATAAAACTGAATGCTGTCGTAACCTTAATATGACAGAAAAAATGAATTCAATTATCATTAAATACCTCGGCAAAGGCTATTACAAGAGTGACAGAAACCAGGATGGCAGCCCAAAAAGGAAAAATTGTATCCAGGAAAATTGGAAGAGTCTAAGAGAAAAATTTAATCAGTCAAAACAGTGAATCCACGAAACTAGCCCCTATGGCACATTCGTTAATCAAAGGTGGATTGTACCATGGACAGTATTAATTAAACAACAAATTAATACTCTCTACTTTGTTGTTATACTAACCTCCAAAGCCAGAGATTTCCCAATGAGAAGGGTGCATAGTAGTAAACACTCATTCTTGACAATAGGCAAAATTTTATCTGGGAAATGATAAAAGAAAATAAAAATATTGACTAGTAGAGCTTGATATTTTTTACAAATAATTATGAAAGAAAAGATTTTATAGTTACTAGTTGGAATTCAAATTGGGAGTTATGTTGGGAGTTTGCAGTTTGTGTTGGACTTGAAGAACACTTGAAAGAGTCCAAGAAGAAGAAAATCATGCGAAGAGAAGGAAAAGGTGAATTAGTGCTCGCTAAGTGCCTTGGTCTCGCTCGAGCAGCCAGCCACTACTTGATAGCCATGATATCACTAATCAAGCGGTGGTCTTATCCTAAAGAAATTCCGTTCATGTTTTTTGGCAGTTTTTGAATCCTATTTTATTTCAAGTACTTTATTATTGTATAGACTTAATTATAGTCGAGCTCCGCCACATCTTAGGCTATTCGTGTACTTTATATATGAGGAGTAAACCTCTAAAAAAACCAATCCTTACATTCTACACAATAATTTGCAATCATCCATTATTGATATTAATAAAACTATCCAATCTTCTGCCCGCGGTATATTTTTACTACGTAAATCTTATATTCTTGTTTGATCTATTTTTCATATTGTCATATTATTATACTTGTTTCAATCATAATAGTTACCATGCAATCAAACTATATATAACAATATCGATATCATGCGAACAAGGAAATGCAACCAGATGATCTTTAACGAGAATGATAGATGGCGATAAGAGGAATATGAAAGAGTACTTACCAGCATTCTTCTTGTCTTGAGGGAGACCTGCTTTTATGAGGACTTCAAGATCAACCTGGGAGTAGGACAATAGTCCTATACTCAGACCAGATGTAAGACCAGCAAATAACACAAGGGACAAAGATATAGCCAGATTAACCCAGAACTTTGGCTCACAACATGGTGTATCATCATCTCTCATTGTGTATGTGTATGGAAAATAGACACTATCCACTTTAATTATGAGGAAACTCAAAAGCAATTTGGAAATGCTTTCTATCTGTAGATTATATATAGAGAGAGTACTTTAAGAGTTGAATTTAAAGTTAGTTTAGAAGGTTTATTGAAATATATGTGCTTGTATTAAGAATTAATAAACTGTGAAGATAAAGTAATAAATTTGATACATGTCTATAAGTGTGAGTTTTAAGACGAAATAGTTTAAAATAATATACAGAAAAATAAAAGTTTCCAAGGTTCATCGAAATTGAGGTGATTAAATAATTGGCTACTTCGTGACAGCTGCACAAAGTTAAAATAGATATACCTTCACCAGATTTGTGTACGTAATGTGAAGGCATATAAGTCAAATCTTATACATGCATGGAAGAATTCCAACCAATTAGGGGCCACCAATTTATGCATTTTATTTTTTATTTTTAAAGTTAGATTATTTATATATTTATTTATTAAAAATCTCACGGGTATTTTTTCTAAAGAAAGATTAACTACAGGTTTGAACTGGTTGTGAATAGAGAGTTTCAACTCAAAATGCATCCTTGCAGGCGTGTACCGCTGACGGAACCGCAAAGAAGAACCATGGCATGTCTCCTCCTAGTATCATGTCATAATCTCTACGTTCATACTTTGAAATTATGGTAATTAAATTATCCACACGACAAACTTTATTCCAATCTCGTCGATGCGTATGTTTGCAGAATTGGGAAAGACAATAGACAAAATTTCCTCAAATACACACTGATATAGAGTACAGGTACAATAGCTAAACTAAACAAACACTGCAAGTATTTTTTTAGGGAAGGGTTTTCATTAATTTCGTCATTGCTTGATTCCTTCCAAAAATGCGTCGAGATTCGCATCTAATGTAATGTAGGTGGTATCTCATCTCATTATTCAACAATATTTGTAGCTCTTTACCAACTATATATATATTTTCAACCAAAAAGGACCTCAACTAGAACAAGAAACGAAAAAAGTAAAATATATATATCAAAATATCACGTGTCACCAAATTTGCTACAAAATTAATAATAATAACAATTACACCATTAGAGCGCATGTATAATCACGTCATAATCTACATAAGCAGTCACAATCTTGATCAAAACCATTAAAATAGTAAAAATTATACATGTACACTTGCTAAACAAGTGATTCTACATTCAACTTTTCTTATTTCACATGTGTCTTAACATTCAAATTCTGTAGCATTTAGATCCGACTACCTAATTGTTGTGATTCTCCGATCACGAAAGAGGAGTTGTAAGAGGAAAAACTATTCTATCTCTTACTTGAATAGAATTTTACAATGAGAATTTACAAACTCAAAACCAAAAAA
>CAIGRS010227361.1:0-23072 GCA_903798395.1 Fraxinus floribunda | reverse complement strand
GTGTGTAAAAACACACTTATCATCAGGCACCACAAGAACATCTTTCAATTTTAATTGTCCTTCTTTTGTATTAACACAAGCATCACCAACCTGGGATATAGATAAACCATTGCCATCTCTAACATAAATCATATCACTGCCTCTATATGGTTCAATATAAGATAACTTAGCTGCATCATATATCATATGCGAAGTAGCTCCAGAATCGGCATAAAATAACTCATCATTTGAAGCATGGAGATTGAATGTAGCAAGAGCTAGAGGAAGATTGTCGGACTGATGTGAATAATCAAACATGTACCAGCAATCAATGGCAGTATGATTTGATCTTCCACAAATTTGACAAGTTTGTCACTAGGGTTAATCTGATGTTAGAGTGGTTGCTCAACAGGATTTCCCTATTTGGGCTGTGGTTTTGTATTGTTGTTTGTTGGTCAATATTTGCGTGAAAGTTTTTTCCACCATTTTGATAGTTGTATCTTCTGACTGGAGTAAAGCCTCTGCTTCGAGAATTGAGACATCTTCAAAGGAGACGGTGGTGCTTCCCTTTGGCCAAAATAAGCTTGTGCATGTTCCAAGTATGTCATATCCCCTTCTTTCAGTGAAAGTTGTTGGGAAAAATGACTATATAACTGACTTTGACATGATTTTTGAGTGGGACCTGCTTGGCTATTTTGAAAAATCAAGATTGATTTGTGTTTTCTTCCGTGAGTACATCGAAATTATGTATTTATTTACCAAAATTGATGCTCGGGTGAATAAGAAATTGAAACTCAAAGTGTGCCACTTAAAAAAAGTTTATGTTGGTGGGAAACTAAAAAATATGTTCGTCCCACACAGGAAGTGAATGAAAACTAAAACCACTTTATAAAGGATTACACTTTAGAATTGTTGAAGTTTCCTCTGCCACCACGACCCCTTTGGCCAAAATAAGCTTGTGCATGTTCCAAGTATGTCATATCCCCTTCTTTCAGTGAAAGTTGTTGGAAAAAATGACTATATAACTGACTTTGACATGATTTTTGAGTGGGACCTGTTTGGCTATTTTGAAAAATCAAGATTGATTTGTGTTCTCTTCCGTGAGTACATCGAAATTATGTATTTATTTACCAAAATTGATGCTCGGGTGAATAAGAAATTGAAACTCAAAGTGTGTCACTTAAAAAAAGTTTATGTTGGTGGGAAACTAAAAAATATGTTCGTCCCACACAGGAAGTGAATGAAAACTAAAACCACTTTATAAAGGATTACACTTTAGAATTGTGTAATCATGTGTAGTATAGAGGCCCTCTCCACATACGCGTAGGGAGGTGAAATCATGGACCGAAATATGTTTTGGACCTTGAACTTGTGTGCTGGCGCGACCTGCGTATACGAATGTCGGACTGAAATGAGTAAAATTGGCCCCTTAGGAGTGTCCACATTTTTTATTTTTCAATTGACTTTTCATTTTTTGAAAACCGTTGAACTCCTGTGGTAATTGCCATGAATGTTTTTTTTCCAATTTTCAACACAAGAATTTTATCTGAATTTTCATCTGCATACAGTTAGAGCTTGTCTTCGTTTTCAATTTTTATTTCAGTATTTGTGGTGATATTGTTCGGGTACTAACTCAGTTCGCCTGAGTTAAATCTGTGGTGCTCAGATTCTACCGTTCTTCCGTTGTATTCTGGGTAGCAGACGCTCAAATTATACTTCAAGCACATACGGTGAGGGAGCGAATCTGTTTTAAGAAAATTGTGTGTAACACAGACCTCGAGTTAAAAGTTTATTACTGTTTAATAATTATTTTTTTACTTGTTATTTCTTACTGTAATTAACAAATCATAGGATTTGTTATATATATAATAATCTGTTGTAATATACAAAAAGATATGTGTAAATACGGTGTTTAAGCCTGTAAGGTATTTAAATTGTAAATTCGGTATCAAGTGTGTAAAATTAGTGTCCATTCTGCATATACGGTATCTAAGCTGTAAATATGGTAACTCTTTCATATACGGTTATGGTTGCGTATACGATAACCGGTGCATATACGGTAACTCTTGCATATACGATATCTATCTTGCATATATGATATCCAGTACTGAAATACTTGTCTAACAAAAGTATAGCCAATAAAAATGGTTGAATGAAGGGAATGGAGGCTTGATAAGTACGGCTGTTCGAAAATCGATATATTTTTTTACCCAAGCTATGAACGAACGGAATCTAGATCTAAAATTGGCTTTTGGATGGCAGCAAGATTGTCACATATTGACTTGAATTCTTTCAAATACCCGTCAAGGGATTTTGTCCCCTTTCTTATATTCATGAGCATATTTTTCAGAAATCCTTCTTTCTCCACAATTATAGGGATAATTGTTCTTCAATGGAAGTCTAGCTTTTGTACGCGGTATCAGCCTCGCATTAGATTGAATTCATGACATCTTCCTTCATGGTCCCAAGAAGCCATGAAGAAAGTAGGCCATCGTTGTTGATCCATGGCTGGTACAACGGATTGGACTCCTTTTGCTGTCATTATCTTCGATTTCCTCTTCTGGTTTGAATTCTAAGAGTGGATTCTTTATTTGGTTGGATGACAAATACAAGACAAATCTTATATGGAAATCCATGATTATAGGAGCTATAATATGCTAAATCAAATTTGTAAATTGTTTGCTATCTATATATGTTTGATGTAGATTTCTCCAACGATGTATCAGTAATATTGATTTGCTTAATTCTAGTAATTGATTGCTTCATTGCCACCATCAATGCAATTATTGATTGCTTCTGATGAATTAAGTGTGACACTTTCGTTGTCTTCTATATGGTCATCTACTACTAGTTGATGTATTTGACAAGTATGGTGTAATGGTAGTTGGTAGAATAGTAAATAGAATATCATTTTATTTTGTGTCATGTAAGGCTATAATTATGGAAGTCGTGTGCTTCAATGTGTGTGAATCAATTTCAATAGATTTCTCTCCTCTTTGTCTTCCAAGTTCTAACAGTGGTATTAGAGCCTTAAGAATCTTTGAAGGATCGAAATAGTGTTGAAAAAATTGAAGGAGTAGAGTGAGGTGAAGAAAAACTAAAAACAAAGTGATTCATGCATATATAGTGAGCTGGTGCCAAATCCGGTAAGGAAGGTGCATATACGGTAAGAAGAGTGTAAATTCGGTAAGTCTCTATTTTCCCAACAAAACAGAGTTCACCTGGCAAATACGGTATGTACATCGATGATACGATAAGTCTTGTGTAAAATCGGTGAGTTGCCTGCTAATCCAATGTCATCAAAAAATAGCAAACACGAGAGAAAATCGGTAAGAATCCTTTATAAATAGCATAGTGATTTGGCAAGAAAGTGATATGGCTTCAAGTGGATTCTTAGCACCTTTACCTTCAGCATTTACAAGACAGAACTATGATTTCTGGTCTGTAAAAATGAAGGCATACTTGAAGGCCTATGACTTGTGGTTAATAACTGAAACATGAGTTGAGCCACCACCTCTAAGAGCCAATCCTACCATAGCCCAACTGAAGCAACAAAGTGAGGAGATTGCCAAGAAATTTAAGGCTCTTTCTTGCATTCAAGCAGCAGTCTCAGATGCCATTTTCACAAGGATAATCACTTTTGAAACCGCAAGGAGGCATAGGATAGGTTGAAGGAGGAATTCAAGGGCAATGAGAGGACAAGGCAAATGCAGGTTTTGAACTTCAGAAGAGAGTTGAGACTCTGAAAATGAAGGAATCTGAAATGGTGAAGGAGTTTACTGATAGGCTAATGAAAGTTGTTAACCAAATCGGATTACTTGGGGATGATCTTCCAGACAAGAGGGTAGTGGAGAAAGTATTGATCAGCCTTTCAGAAAAGTTCAAATCTAAGATATCTTCACTTGAGGATTCAAGAGATTTGTCCACCATTTACTTAGCTGAATTGGTAAATGCTCTCCAAGCTACTGAACAGAGGAGATTGTTCAGGCAAGAAGAGCAAGTTAAGGGTGCTTTGTTTACAAAAGGGAAACAGGGGACTCAAACAAATTTTGGTGAAAGAAGCCACAAAATGAAAAGAAGGAAATGGAAACAAGTGGCTTACAAAACAATACTAAGTACACATTGCAAGACAAAAGGTCATTCTCCTAAGTATTGCTAGTTCAGGCCTGGTGTTCAATGCAGGTCATGTAAGCAATATGGGTATATTGAAAGGGTCTGCAAAAATCGAAAGGAGAAGAAGGAAACTCAGCAAGCAAATGTTGCTGAAGAACACCTTTTCTCAGCCTTGAATCAAATGGTAAGCAGCAAGGAATAGGTATGGTTACTTGACGGTTGCTGCACTCATCACATGTCATCAAATGCAAACACTTTTGTTGAGATGAATGATAACTACAGATTAAGGGTAAAAGTTGGAAATGGGGAGTATGTGGCAGTTAAAGGTATTGGCAAAGTCTCAGTTCAGACTCCATTAGGTAAGAAATTCATTTCTGATGTCTTGTATGTTCCAAATATTGATCAGAATTTGATAAGTGTTGGGTAACTAATTGAGAAGAATTATACCTTGGTATTTAAGGATAATAGTTGTACAATTCTAGATCAAAATAATGTGGAACTAATGACAGTTGATATGAGAAATAGAAGCTTTTCTTTGGACTGGAAATTTGTGAACTTACAAGCTTATACTAACATTGAAGTTGAGTCTGAACTGTGGCATAAGCGGTTTGGACGTGTTAACTATACTTCACTTAAGTTTTTAAGCGAACAAGAGTTAGTGGAAAATTAGCCAAAGATAGGAGATGCTATGTGTGTGTGTGTGAAATCTGCCAAAAAGGAAAACATGCTAGACTTCATTTTCCCAAAAACCAAGCTAAAAGAGCCCAAACTAGACTCCAACTTGTGCATTCTGATGTCTGTGGCCCTATGAAAATTTCAACCCTGAATGGTAGCAGATACTTCATTTTATTCATTGATGACTTTACTTGAATGTGTTGGGTTTACTTTCTCAAATCAAAATCTGAAGTGTCTGAAGTCTTCCAGAAGTTCAAGAGTTTTGTTGAGAATGAAAGCTATTGTAAAATTAGGGCAATTAGGACAGACAATGGCACAGAATATACAAACAATCAGTTCAATAATTTCTGTGAGGAAGTGGGAATTAAGCATCAATTAACAATTCCTTACTCTCCCTAACAGAATGGAGTCTATGACAGAAGAAATAGGACAGTAATGGAGATGGCCAGATGCCTATTGCTGGAGAAAAATGTTCCCAAAACCTTTTGGGCTGAGGCTGTTAATACTTTAGTCTATTTGCTAAACAGGCTACCCACTAAAGTCTTAGAAAAACTAACTCCCTATGAAGCTTGATATGGAGTTAAGCCTAATATATCTCATCTGATGGTGTTTGGAAGTGTGTGCTATATACATATACATGATGTTAAATGAGATAAGCTCAGTCGAAAGAAGAGGCTGGAGTTTTGGTGGGATATTGTGACAATGCTAAAGGGTACAGAATTTATAATCCACAAACCGGCAAGGTTGTTTCTTACAGAGATGTCAAGTTTGATGAGAAATCTTTATGGAACTGGGAGTCAGATGCTGTGGATACTGAGGTTCCAAGGTTGATTTCTCAAAATGAAGATGTTGGTAATGATGCAAATGAAGATGTTGGCAATAATGAAGATGAAATTCATATTGAGGCTGAACCCGAAGGTGGAACTGACTCAAAAAATGAAGTGTTGAGAACCATATCTCTTCAGGATATCTATTCTACTTGTAACTCTGCTAGTCTGGAACCAGTGAGCTATATTGATGCTACACAATCTAAGGGATGGATAGAGGCTATAAAGGATGAATTGCCAACAATTGAAAAGAACAATACTTGGGTGCGTGTTGACAAACCAATAAACAAGGATGTTATTAAAGTTAAGTGGGTGTTCAGAACCAAGTTAAGTGCAGATGGTTCAATTAATAAACTCAAGGCTAGGCTGGTAGTTAAAGGGTATTCTCAGCAATTTTGAGTTGATTTTACAAATACCTTTGCACCTATAAGAGTATTGTTTGCATTGGCTACAAACTCAAACTGGAAGATCCATCAGCTAGATGTAAAGTCTACTTTTCTAAATGGAGAGTTAAGTGAGGAAATTTTCATTGATCAGCCTGAAGGTTTTGTCAAAAAGGGTGAAGAAGATAAGGTGTATTTGATAAAGAAATCCGTGTATGGCTTGAAGCAGGCACCTAGAAGCTGGTACAGCAAAATTGACAGCCATCTATGCAAGCTTGGATTCAACAAAAGTGTAAATGAGTAAACTTTGTATATCAAACCAGTGGAGAAGGACTTGATCATCATTTCATTTTATGTTGATGATCTCTAAATCACGAGAAGCAATGAAGGCTTGATCAATGAGAAAAAGAATGAATTGAAGAAAGACTTTGAGATGACTGATTTAGGAAAGATGAAATACTTTCTTGGAATGGAAGTGGATAAGTCTGACAGAGGAATTTTTGTTTGCCAGCAGAGATATGCCAAGGAGATATTGAAGAAGTTTCACATGGAAAATTGCAAGCCAGTTAACACTCATCTAGTTTAGAATTTGAAGTTGATAAGGAATGATGGTGCAAGCAAAATAAATGGAAAGGTGCATAGAAGCCCGATTGGTTGTCTTTTGTATCTTTTAGCTACAAGGCCTGATATATTGTATGTTGTGGATTTTTTATCCAGATTCAGGCAAGAGCCTAGCCAAATTCATTTTCAAGCTACCAAGAGAGTTTTGAGGCATATCAAAGGAATTGAAAACCATGGAATCAGTTTCACGAAATCAGAAAAACTGGCGTTGACAGGGTTTACTGATAGTGATTGGGCTGGTTCAATGGATGATATGAAGAGTACTTCCGGTTATGCCTTTTATGCTAGATCAAGTCTTGTTTGTTGGAATTCAATTAAGCAGAAAACAGTAGCTCAATCCACGGCTGAGGCAAAGTATATAGTTGCAACTGAGGCGACAAACCAGGCTATATGCTTGAGGAAAATCTTGAATGATCTGAAACATAAACAATCAGAAGCAACCACCATTTTGTGTGATAATCAATCAGCAGTTGACATCGTGAAAAATCCTGTGTTTCATCGCAAAACCAAGCATATTAATATCAAGTATCATTTTATTAGAGAAGCTCAAGAAAAGGAAGAAGTGAGATTGATGCATTGCAGCTCTGAAGAACAAGTGGCTGGCATATTTACCAAAGCGCTCCCAAAAGAAAGATTTGAAACACTAAAGAATTGTCTTGTTTTTTTTTGTTATTGGACTAGCATTTGTTTTTGTAATTTGTTAAGTTAGTTTGATCCTACTACTAGTTGTTGTATTTGACAAGTATGGTGTAGTGGTAGTTGGTAGATAGTGAATAGAATATCATTTTATTTTGTATCATGTAAGGCTATAAGTATGGAAGCCGTGTACTTTAGTGTGTGTGATTAATCAATTTCAATAGATTTCCCTCCTCTTTGTGTTTCAAGTTCTAACAGCTTCATTACCAAGTTTACTGTGATTATTTCCTTCGACAAAATCCAGTTACCAATATTCTTTAAACAATGTACGCATTCGAAAATAATCGACTCTTTTTATGTAATATAAAAAGTCTTCACTAGGCTAAGAGACCGTTTTCAAAGTTAGCAAATATATAGATATACAAGAAAATTTGAAAATAAATAAATTGCATCTTGTTTTTTATTGGTCTAAATTAATTTTTTCTTACACCTCAAAGAGTAAACTGTGAAATTACGTGCCAAGCAAGCAACTAAAAATCGAGAATATGTCGCCCATGCTTAATCCGTGATTGTTTTCTTCTTGAGCTGCAAGTCTTAGTTTCTTCTTGGCCCTGCACACACTGTGACAACCCATTAAAAGATACAAATTTTATCTTCTAGATTTTCAAGCTCGTCTATGTAAGGCACGTGCTCGATTTTATTATGAAGAAACAGTGAAAGGAAAGCTTCATCTCTTGATATGAACTTTGTCGAGACTGTACTACTCTCTACTCTCGTGTTGGGCATGAAGCATGGAAACACCTAAGGCATTAGTGTTTTCTCAGACACATTTTTGAAACCAAAACTCTTCAAAAACTATATATGTAGAAACTCCAAAAAATTTCCTAGTACTTTTTAATATTTTATTACAATTGGGAAACTTTTGATCAAAATATTTGAGTTAGATTAATATGGACTTTTCATGGGTTTCAACTAGGAACTAACTTAATTCTCGGTTTCAACAAATAAATTAAACAATAAGTGGCTTTTCTATATTACTTTTTCGAAAAGAACCCTGCTACAATTATAGGGCAAAAACTTCACAGAATTTTTCCAGGTAAGACACAAACATGGGCCCACACACCGTGTGAGTATCTGTAAGAATTCTGGTAGTGAATAGTTCTGTGCATGGAGGATAACTCTTTCGGAAAATAGCATCTCTAATTGAAATCATGCTTGGCTGCCAGAATTTTTTGACATCTTGGATATCAAAATATCTATTTAAAAAATAGTGTACACTGTCATCCGATAATTTTTTGCCACAACTTAATTTGTCATCCAAGATGTTAAAAACACGTGGCAAAACAACATTATTCTTCTAATTTTCATGTCGTATTTCATTTTCTCGTTTCCGTGCAACTGAGGGGTTGGGAAAGCGAGAAAAAATGCATGGACAAATGACGCATACCTAGGAATCAAAGGCCTTCTCTGCAGCACTGGACACAAAGTGGTGGCTGTTTTCTTATATCACAATAACAACAAGCAATATCGCAATTATTATTACAACCTATAAATGAGATAAACAACATAGTAAGTTCATTTCATCATCTAAAGATTTCAAGATAGAAAACTGAAATCTAGTCTAAAAGGGAAAGGTCGAGCAACTTAACCTGTTACGGTGACATATTGATATGATTCCCGAGTTTGAGCATTTATCAGAAATGGGAAACGACTACTGGCTTGAATACCAGATGTGAGATGAATAAAGACCATGAATATTAACAAACGAGCCACACCCGACTTCATTGTTTTAGTTACAAAGAAGCTCAAGAAGTTACAAAGGAAGCTTCGAGCTTGAATCGAATCTGTCTGTCTACTTACTTTGATGTTCAATTAGCTTCTTGGTTGGTGGAGATTTCTCACACTGTTCAAACTTATATAGGTTTTTCTTAAGATTTTAGATAAATATATGCTACTAACTTCTCCTACGTGAGCCAAAAACTATAAATAGGATTTTCTATTATATGTACTTGTTACTTTCAATGGGTCATCCAGAAACTGTGTAAATATAAGAATTGGCAAATTCCAAATGCATTTGCATTTAGGGCATATACTTAAAAGGGTCATACTGACCATATGAGACAAGGAAATGCCTATCTAACTTTAGCAGGTATTCGGTATTCCTGTTGAACTCTCGATCCTGAAGTAGATGTGAGCACACCGACTCAGCCTGCTTTTAAGATGGTCAGGCACAGGGTCGGCAGTGCCGGACAGGGCACAGAGCCTACGAATCTCTATTGTGCCAGAACTCTCTGGGGTTGGCATAATCCTAGAAAAATATGTGTTGGCAAGAGGATGCACTATGACAACTCAAAAGTTTAAGCCATGAGAACATTATCTGTATGATTTTTCTGTTATAAACAATAACATTAAATTGTCGAATAAGCAGAGAATATTTTCATTGAATTATACCAAAGGAAACTAACAAAACAATCCAGCTGAAATTAAATCGACGAATCACTAGTAAGTATTTTTACACGATAGCTTGTAAATCTAGTTTTTAGAACAATGAGTACCTCACACTATGGTACACAATGGATATGATAGAATTAGAAAATTACATTAAGTGCATAGATTATTTCCCTGTAATACTCAACCGGCCCTTCAACATAATCATGAAGAAAAATCAATGTCCATCATCATGTTTCCCAGGAACTCAAGGAGTAGTCATCTCGAGTTTCTTGATGTTCTGGATTTGCTTCCCAGGATTCAGTCCCTTTGGGCAAGCTTTAGCACAATTCAGAATTGTGTGGCAGCGATATAGCTTGAACTCATCGTTTATTGCTTCAAGGCGCTCGTCCGTATATTCATCACGACTGTCCATTATCCATCTTATTGATTGGCAGCCACAGTCAAAGAAAAAAGAGGTCAATTAGAGAAAATTGCAGGATAATTACGGTGTACATACTATTAAACATCATACCAGTTCAATCTCCCATAGTGCCAAATTTTGTTTTTTGTTTTTTGCTTTTTGTTTGTTTTTGTTTGTTTGTTTTCTGTGGATTGAGGAGCGGAGGTGAAGGGAATTGGATAAGTAGAGATGCAAAATAAGTTGATTGAGGCATTATGTGATCCTTGGTAGATCTAGACACCAAACAGAAAGAAATAATAACCAATGTATACATCAGTTGAATATATCAGGCATTTTGTACTATAAACTCCGTGCAGCAGTCAACAATAGTTTATAGACTTCTAATTTCAAAAACATATAATGAAGAATTAGTAACAGACTAACCGCACAAGGCACAAAACTGGGAAAGAAACCAGATCCCAACTTAGAATGGCCCCATCAATTTTTTGAGTCCTTATCATTGTTCACAGACATCACTGTTTAAACAGAAGTTCTAGAAAACCCCGGGTTTTAACTCATCGTAACGCTCAAATAATTTCTACCAAAATTATAGGCAAAGCATTAGAGTCCAATTTTAAACCTTACTCAAATCTTCTTTCATTCCTTTCGATAGTTTCACATCATCTTGAATCCTACTTGTAATTTCTCAATAAATGGAAAGAAAGAATCCTACAATGCAGCTCACTTCTCTCAAGAGCCAGCTATTAAATGCTTCGTATATAGTACAAATGTTTCATAGAAATAGTAAATTGTTCTAATACGAGACAAAAAAAATTGTATAATCCTTTGACGGGTTTGGTTATAACTTATAACATATCAAACTGAAGATAATTCAACAAAAGAATATCAAGATAACCTTAAATCTTGCATATTTTTAAACCAGAAAGTCTTAATGAAATGAGTAAAATTCAAGCCGGAACAAGATGGCATGCTTTTGGTAATGGCTTGTTCAGTATGTTACATAAGATGGAACTAAGCCCCAGTTTGACAACCATTATTTCAAAACTCCTTTTTTGTGTACTCATTTTCAACCTCACATTCACGCAATAATATATATATATATATATACTACTTGTAAATCCAAATTTTTCCCTATTTCCTAACAACACACACTCCCAAACATCACTATTCAAAACTATGTTTTTCCTATAAAATGGTTGTCAAACAGGGGTAAATAGGATTAATGAAGAAAACTATCAAAATATTTCAACCTAAGAGAATGGTAGTCGAAGTAGAAGTTACTTTTAAATAAATTTGTTTATCCGGCCTCCCCTCCCCCCCTTCGCTTGCTTTATTTGAACAAGAAATAGCTTTGCTTGCTCCATGATATTTGTTCTATATTGCTCTTTCAATTTTGATCAATAAAAATATTCTTAATTAATTTACTTCATTTCTTGAAAGTAAACTTTTTTAAGCACAGAAAACATATAACAATCCATCCTACAAAAGATTTAGCTACCAATAAATCTCTCTTTTAACGAAAACTTCATAAAAGGGAAATAAACTGTTACCGGTTGGCGTGAAGGAGGGCAGCCGGGCCGAGGTAGGACTCGGGGTTCCACCAGTAGCTCGGACATGACGTGCTACAGCAGGCACACAAAATGCACTCATACATACCATCAAGCTTCTTCCTGTCCTCCTTGCTCTGCAAAATCTCCTTCCCTGGAGTCTGCGGCGGGTTCTTCCTCTTCAACCACGGCTCAATCGACTTATACTGGTTGTAAAAATTGGTCATATCAACCACAAGATCCTTGATAACAAACATATGCGGCAAGGGATTGATCATGGAGGATGATCCCGACGAGATTTTCGTCAGACACGCCAATCCATTCCCTCCATCAATGTTCATCGCGCACGAACCGCATATACCCTCACGGCAGGAGCGGCGAAAGGTCAGAGTTGGATCAATCTCGTTCTTGATCTTGATTAAGGCGTCCAATACCATCGGTCCACATTCCTTAAGATCGATTTTGTATTCCTGTAGCTTGGGTTTATCCAGATTGTCTGGGTTCCATCTGTAGATTTGGAAGGTCTTCAGGTTGCTGCCGCGGTTGGACTCGAGCTCCGCCGCGGATGCAAAAGCACGTTTTAGCATCATTCTCGCAGCCGGAGATGTCGCCGGAAACCTAATAATCGCTCGTCGGAGCAATCCAGTAGCCATTGGTGGAATTCTTAAGTGGCGAATTGGTGGAATAACCGAATTGGGTCTGCGTTTATATGTAAAGGCGTTCGGCGGTAAATGAAAGGTGGGGCCGCAAAAGGGTAGTTTGGGTAAAGTGATGACGTGGTGGAATATGAACGGTGGGGACGAAATGAAGTAACGTGGTTGGCTCGTGGAGCATATAATTTTAGTTTGTGAGGAGTGAAACGTCGCCGTTTTGGTATCTTAATTTGTATTTGATTTTGATTCCTCTTGTGAAATATGGAAATACGTCATTGTCGTGTGTTCTTAATATAATTCTAAACTAACTTTTTGATATGGGACCGGAAAAAATTATCGAATCATCGAGTTAGTGGTTCAATTGGTGGATCAGTGGTTTCATCAGTTGGTCATTGCTAAATTGTATTTTTCATTTTTAAAACAAAAAGATAATATATGTTTTATTTTCTGTCATTCTGCTCAAATTGATTATATATATTTCCCTTACAACTTTTGCGAACATTCTATAGTCACCATAGTGGTCATGATTCTCTGCTTCTTACAAGCATGGGTTCATATCTCTATTTTATGCAAAATTGATATAAAATTTTGTTTTGAAGTCTTGACCAATTTGATAAAAAAAAAATAGTTCATATTGAACCGATTTCGATTTCCATTGAAACACGTCAAGTTTAAGGTAGTTATGAACCTGTCTATCCTGTTATGGAACGATTATTTTGTAAATGGACCAAATATTGCCACTCGAATTAGATTATTGTTTGGTTCAATAGCTCTAGGGCCAAACTAGTCGGTCCGATCTAATTTTAAAAACTATGACTTGACAATTTATCAGTCCGATCCAATTTTAATAACCATGATTTGACATCAAATAGTCGTTGCCAATTTTCAGTATTTGACTCCTTGTGGTCTTGATGCACATATTAGGAGCAAAAAAAATATTAAATACAAGATACTTCAAGTTAAAGAGTAATTCCCCTAGTACAAGGGAATTAGCGGCACTTGTACGGCTGCTTTTTTTTAATCATTTGTCAATGAAAAATTGCCAAGTGTGCATCTGTAAAACTTTTTCTATACAAATAGTATCACTCTAAGTTGGATTTTTCAATTCAAAACGTAGGATGGGTGATCTACTTGCAACCTTGATTACCTATTTTCCTTTGCCCCTAGCAACAAAGCTTGAAGCTTGTTTTGTAACATCACTATCACATCGATTAGGTCACTCTTGGTGGATCAAAGGAAGAGAAGGTGGTATTACAAATGCATCATCCTCGTTCAATGAAATCTGAGGCCTCAAAAACAAACCTCTGAAATAATCTTGAGCCATTTCCTCATTCAGATGGTTCCATAATTGTCGCCTTCGGCTACACAACGACAAATTCAACATTAAAATATAATTGTATGAGTAGTGAATGAAAATAAATTGTGAAGTAATTGGTTTGCAGAAATTTGATGAGCCCAAAAGAAATTGATGATGGCCCAAAACCTTGATCTGACCCATGTACAATACCCAGTCCATTTTGTGCTTAATTCATTAAATATTCTAGAAGAACTGAAAACTTGTTATTAACACACGCTTTATTTACAAATCATGGCTTTTCATAGAAGGCTGATACGCTTTATTAATAATGGTGGCCTTCGGATGTAGGTTTTGGGGACTATCATATAAATAGAGAGTTGATGATTTAATTGTTTGAACGTTCACTAAACTTTACACGATGTCATATTTTACTCATTGTACATTAGTTTGTACTCCATTATTTACTGAACTTTGTAAACTTGCACTCTATCACTCACTGGGTAACTTCCATCTATGCCAAGCGCCTACGTGGACAGCGGTTCTATACATGTGGCCATTAAATAACTCCAACTCAGAATAAAATGCAACGTAATTAATTGCCATCTCCCAAACACGCCATTTAATTTGAAAGCGTGAGATGAAAACCATACACAAAAGAGTGAGATCCATCAGAGAAACCATTTTCATCTCTCAAATCTTAGATTCCCAAATCGCGTGAACCCTAACCCCAAATCAAAATTGATCCAAAATTAAAGGCATACAGAGTTAGATTCTGTTAAAGGTGGCACACAGAGTTCAATTTTCATTTCTATGGCATTCCAAAGGAAGTTCTGCACTTGATCATATTGTGAGTTCCATTCTTTGAAACCCACCCTTGCACAATCATGAAGTCCAAAATAATTTTTTTTTTTTAAAAAAAGGAGTTTGAAATTTAGTCGGTCCCTCCATGTGGATTCTTCACAAATCCAACCTTCGTGGTCAAGGTAGGGCCTTCGATCGTGATATCTTGTTTGGTTTTGGGGTTAGGTTCACAACAATATCTGATTTGGGAGTGGAGTTTCATTTGGATTTTGTGAGATTACATTTCTTTCTTTTGGATATAGATACACGATTTCAATTGAATCAGAAACGGTCTCACACTTTCAATTTCTTTTGGCTAAGGTGTGTTGGGGAGATTCAAATTGAATTATTCTATGCGTACATGAAACACCTCACAGAATATTTACAGGAATTCAAAAAAATGACGTTGCAGAGGAACAAAACACATAAATACCATGCCACTGAGCTTTCTCCATCTCTGGCCAACATCCGGCTAATTGACGAGTGTGCATCATGAACATTCAAATTGAAGCTTGCTTAGTTGGTTGTGTTGGATAATATAATGGATTTGAGTGATAATTTAAAAAAAAAAAAAAAACAACTTACCAACCTTATCGAAAATTGGACAAAGTAACTGTAAGGATATGAGCGAAACCACCAAATAAAAATAATGTCAAAACAATACCAAAAGAAATGTATTCAAAGTCGAGGCAAGAGCTGAACTCTTTGTCCTTAAATCGAATTTGTCCTGCAACAATGCTCACGAACGATGGCATTCGACTCCCAAGATGCAACAACAAAGTTCTTATGTTAGTAGCACTTCAAAATACAAGATCAATGAACCGAAAATTGATTTTTGTATTCCTTCTATGAAAAATGGAAAAACAGCTTTTTATGCAAAATTCTGGCCAGGAAAAGATGAGTTTAATTTTATGCTATAATTGCATATCATTGGGATGAACAAATGGACGTCCCAAGGGACTAATTTATGGAGGAAGAAATGGTGTGAGTGAAGTGTCGCATCCCAAACTTAGCAATATTTGTCAAGGGTCGCAGTTTTTATTGTCGGTAGCCCGTCTCTCAAGCGATAGCCTCCTTGCTCGAGTGCTAGGCGAGCAACGAAATTGGATAAATTTTTAGTTAGTTTCCTCCCTTTTCTTCCAACTTTAAACTGTAACTTCTCATTCACCCGGAATTGGTTTGGAGATTCTAAATATTCCACAACGATCTACCAATGAGTAGAACAAGTTAATCTACTTATCTTCGTAATTTTTCTGTCGGATCAAGTCCGAATATTTGATCAAAGTTGTCACAAAAGTCACTTTTTCATGGTTTATACTTAACTAATTCCAACAATTCTCCACATGAATGGAAATTACACAATATGCAATCCAAAAATGTAAATGATATGCAGACTCTAACAAATGAGTAGACACGACAAGCTATAGCACCAGGATAGGTAGCTTGTGACTTTGAACCTTTCTTAGTTGAAGATAATTGAATTTAGTAATCTAATTAGTGAACGCAATGTTTTGAACTATTCAGTCGTTTGTATAAATCAAAACAACTGTACCAACACCATAACTCATCTAACCATTTTGGTTATCATGGTTGTGTTCATTTTGGCACTGAACAACTCTTGGTTTCATAAGCACTTTAAAAGAATTTCAGCCTCAATTTTTTGTAAAAACGGCCCCACTTTACACTTTTATAGGTGATCTCCTATAGTATTGTATCATACATCTCTTATCTTCTTTCAAGATATAGGAATTATTAAGAGTATACACTTATCCTTATACACTTGTTATTTTAGCGCTTTAGGTTTGTAGGAATGCTCCACACTGAATCTTTCATAACTTATGATCTAGGGAGGGAATACTCATTATGATTATTTTCTTAATCCTCCATAAGTACATTCCTGGAACTAAGATGGTTTTCCCTGAATTGAAGAAGCCTCAAGAGCGTGCAGATCTAATAGCTTATCTCAAGGAGACAACTGCCTAAAGCTTCCAGCTTTAAAGAAGCTAGTTATTTTTACTAAAACACGCTTAGATTGGTCATTGGTATCATTTGGGAATTATTTTAGAGGAAAAAGAATTAGTAACTGCAATTCCATTTTATAAGAGCATCATATTTGTGCAATGTGCTATTTCTCTCTTTGAGCATTTAAGCTAACAATTGCAAATTTTGTTGCCCCTGCGGCTAATGATTTTTTGAACTGATATAGTCAGGTACGTCTTTTCATACATTGATGAATAAACTCATCATATTATATTATTTCTTGCTGTTTCAAAAAAAAAACTTCGTTGTCTCATTGAACCAAGATCTTGAAATTTCCAAAAACTTGATCATGTGAAAACCCGCAAGAGCACGAAATCATGGTCAAGTAATATAATGATGAATAGAGTGTCGAACCCACGAGTACTATGCGTTTGACTAAATTAAAATTAATTACAATTTTAATCGAATAGAAAACAAATTTTGTGATTTTTTCTATACTAATATCTAAATTATCAATTAAACTAATGGAAGTAAGTAAATATGTTTGTCAAATATGTGAGATGCATTGTTAAGATGTTAAATCATCTTTATTATTTCATTTTAATATAACAATTAAAATGGCAATTTGGAATCATTAATGTTGGTCAATGTTCCTAATTTAATTAAAAGTCCTTTTCGATAGCATCAAATTTATTTCTCTCATACGACCCTTCTATCCCTCGATGAAAGATGCAAACATGATAAATGCATTAATAAGTGTTAGAACACCTATTGAAACTATATAAAGCATAGACGTATATATATATATATATATATATATATATATATCCTCTATTGAACTTGACAATGTTTATTATATTGTGCTTAAACCATATTGCCTCTCTCGATAATAATAAAATTCACTGATCAAACAATTGAAAAGAACGATAAAAACGATAGTAAATATCAACAAATCAGATCAAATTAAATAATTAATCAAAAACTAAAAATATTATAACAAGGGTTCATCTCATCCTAGCAATATATAAAATTAGCCTTACAAATCAAATCAAATTAGAGTCGAAATAATTAATTAAGAACTGAAAATATCATAACAAGGGTTCATAGCATCCTAGCAATATATAAAATTAGCCCAACACATCGAAATTACAAGAAATTATATTTAAGTGAAAAAAATATAACCAGAATCTTTTATAAATTAAGGAGATGAAGATAAATCTTGAAATCTTGAATCTTTTCTATAGTTTCTTGATGAATATCCACTTGGCCATAACTTTATCTCCCGATATCTGATTGAGACAATTCAAAGTGCGTTGAAATTCTAACTCAAATGGCTAAAACTTTTTGGAAATAGAATCTTTCCAATTCAGACACTTACTATAAGAAAAATATGTCACAATCTTTGACTAAAAATCTGAAATATAACTTGTGCGATTGAAAATTGATTTTGATAATATTTTGATCATGTTTCATGCCTTTTTTATCTTTAATTCCATCCAACTGTCTCTTAGAAATCTTCAACGTATCATCTTGTTGTCTAAATTAACTATTGAATATTTGTAATTTGGTCCTCAAATTTCGAACTTTGCCATTTCCTTGATTTTCATTTGTTTATTCCAATTCATCGTTCAACCATTGAGGTTTATCTATATAATATAAAATACAACAATTTATGATATATTTTGTCAAAAGACCTACCAAATATCGATATTCTAGGCCCCCGAATAAGTGCATGAAATACACTTATCAATTTCCGCTATGTTGATTCCATTCGATAGGCTTTAGGCACATTCCCGTAGAAAGATGGTATACTTGACCTCTAGTTTTGTCCTTTCATCAAATGATCCACCATGTTTTCCTTTGATTTATCATAGTTAATCGGGATTATACCATTCAATATCAACTGTTTAATGGTATTGTGTCTTCGACGAATATGTTGAGATTTACCAATATACATATTATTTTGTGCCCTTGCAATTGTCGATTGATTATCAAAATATATATTAATCGCATGTACTGATTTTTCCAACATAGAATATCCTCGAGAAAATTATGAAGCCTTTTTGCTTCTTCTCCAATCTTATCTAAA
The DNA here is from genome assembly GCA_903798395.1 of Fraxinus floribunda. Classification (NCBI taxonomy): domain Eukaryota; kingdom Viridiplantae; phylum Streptophyta; class Magnoliopsida; order Lamiales; family Oleaceae; genus Fraxinus; species Fraxinus floribunda. Next base: position 4,581 of record CAIGRS010227361.1, on the reverse strand, counting down.
ATAATAAACTCAGATTCCATCGTGTATCGAGCTATACAAGTTTGCTAAGATGATTTCCAGGACACAACTTTGTCTCCAATGATAAATACATAACCACTTGTGTACTTTTAATCCTTCGTGTTAGATATCCATTTTGTATCTGTATATTCTTCTAACACTGCATGATATATTGAGTAGTGTAATCCATAGTTAACTGTGTGTCTTAAGTGTTTAAGAACTTGAGTTAATGCTTTCCAATGGTCATTTCTTGGATTACTTGTAAATCTACTCAACTTGTTGACTGCATATGGTATATCAGGACGCGTGCAGCTGGTAATATACATCAAGCCGCCTATAACACGTGAATATTCTAATTGAGATACGGGGATCACCAATATTTTGGCTAAGTGTAAACTTAAGTTTACTAGTGTTTTAACTGGTTTATCCTCATACGCTTTTAAGTATAGCCTCAATATAGTGTGATTAAGACAATGATAAACCGTAAAATGTTTTAGAGATTTTAGTCCTTAATATTACGTCAGTTATCCCCATATCTTTTATGTCAAAAATATTTTATTAACATTTTCTTAGTCAATAATGTTCGAATTATTTTCCATGATTAGTATATCATCAACATATAGACATACGATCATGTGTTCGTTAGGTGTGATTTTAATGTGATTACCTTTGTCACATTCATCAATTTTGAAACCATTCGTCAACCTAACTTTGTTTAATTTTTCATGTCATTGTTTCGATACTTGTTTTAATCCATACAACGATTTTACAACCTTACACACATTATTCTCATTTCCCGGAGCAACACAACCTTCAAGTTGTTCCATATATATTTCTTCTTCTAAATAACCATTTAGAAATGCGGTCTTAACATCAATTTGACATATTTCAAGATTACGCAATGCGGTAATTGTAATCAATACACACATAGACGTGATCCATGTAGCCGGTGAATAGATATCAAAGAAATCTAGTCCTTCATTTTGTTTATATTTTTTGGCTACTAGTCTAGCCTTATACTTGTCTATTGATCAATTCAACTTCAATTTTTTTTTTTAAAATCCCCTTACAGCCTAAAGTTTTGTTTCCCGGAGGAAGTTCAACCAATTCCCAAGTATGGTTATTCATGATGGATTCAATTTCATTATTAAGTGCTTCTTTCCAAAAAAGAGTTTCGGGAGTGGACATTGCTTCGTTAAACGTCCTTGGATCATTTTGTAGTAGATATGTTAGAAATTTTGGGCCAGAGTTCTTATGAGTCCTTTACCTTTTACTGTGCTTTGATTTTTCATCTACTTGATGATTACTATCTTCTCGATAGCTTTCAATCGCAATATTGTAAGTTCGTTTGTGTGAGCTTACATCTTTCTCTTTATAAGGAAAGATGTCTTCAAAGAATACAACATTCCTTGATTCAATGATAGCACATATGTGTACATCAAGTATTTCAAATTTATGAACCAAAAATTGAAATGCTATTGTTTGTATATCCGATAAAGATACAATCAATTGTCATAGGTCCAATCTTTACTTGTTTAAGCTTAGGTCTTTGTACCTTTGCCAAACACCCCCATACTTTAAGATATTTGTAGGAAAGTTTTTGACCTTTCCATAACTCATAAGGTGATTCATTCTTAGTCATGTGTGATATTTTATTAAGAATATTATTTGCCGAAAGTATACCATCCCCCACAAGTTTTGAGATAAGCCTGAATTAATTAACATTGCATTCATCATTTCCTTAAATGTTCGATTTTTTCATTCAACAACACCATTAGATTGAGGTGAGTATGGTGCTGTTGTTTGATTAACAATTCTAGATTCTGAACAAAATATTTCAGATGGTGCAACATATTCTCTACCTCGATCACTACGAATCATCTTTATCCTTTTTCCAAGTTGATTTTCAACTTCAGTTTTATAGCACTTCCAAAATTTCATCTTTACTTTTCAATGAGTATAGATAACAGTATCTTGTACAATCACCTATGAACATGATGAAATATTTTTCACCACCTTTTTGTTTGGACGTACTTTAAGTCACATATATCGGTGTTATGCTACGTTCGACCGAATGAAATGGCACTTTGGCTAACTTAGCCTCTACACAAATTTCGTATTTTCCATTTGTTTTAAAATACATATTCGATAGTAAACTTAAATTCATTTGTTTACGTATAGAATTAAAGTTTACAAGTCTTAATCTATGATGACATAAATTAAACTTATCCAATACAAATACTAATTTAAATCCATGCTTACTTAACAAAGAACCTGACACTAAGTTCTTGCGAATATTTGGCACATGAAGAACATTATTAAGGATAAGTTCATTGCCTGATGTCATCTTCAAAATAACTTTACATTGTCTTTCAACCTTTGAACTCTAAGAGTTCCCACAAACAATTTCTCACCATTGGTCGGAGTGTAGGATGAGAACATTCGTTTGTCAGTACAAATATGATGGGTAGCAATCGTATCCACCCACCATTCTATGGGATTTCCAACATTGTTGCATTTTGAAATAACGGTCAACAAGTTTATATCTGTTATACCATTAGATATTTCATCAAATTCGGTGATATTCACTTGAGTTTGTTTCTTAGGTTTTCAAAAATCAACAGAGCGATGTCCGACCTTTCCACAATTATAGCAATTGCCTTTGAACTTCTTTGCATTCTTCTTAGATCGTTCGATGGAATTCTTTCTTTTCTTGCTTTTGTTATATGATTCCACCACATTAGCCTTAGTTTGTGGTATATGACTTCTAACACGTTTGTCTAAATTTATGTTATTTTCTTCAATTCTCAATTGGACAATGAGTTCTTCAATATTCATCTCCTTGCACTTATGCTTGAGATAATTTTTTAAGTATTTCGACATGGGTTAAAGTTTATCTATAATTGCAGTCACTTGAAATGATTCACTTAGAGTCATATTCTCGATGTGAATGTCATGGAGTATAACCTGTAATTCTTGAACTTGACTGATGACCGTTCTTGAATCTATGATTTTGTTGTCTAAGAAGTTTTCGATAATGAACTTCTTAGTTCCCGCGTCTTCAGTCCTATACTTCTTTTTCAAAGATTTCCACAATTTCTTTGCAGATTTCATGGAACTATACACATCATATAATGTGTTGTCCAACCTATATAAAATATAGTTTTGCATAAGAAGTTTTGAGTGTTTCAAAGCATCCAATGCATTCAATGATAACCTATTATTTTTCTCTTCTTGTACGGTGAGAACATCTTTTTTAAAGAATTTTGCCAAGTTTAGGGTCGTGAGATAGAACAACTTTTTTTTGCTGCTATCTTTTGAAATCAACCCCACTAAACTTTTTTGATTTCTCTCCATTTAGTACAGAATTAGTATGAACGGTGGGAGAGGGTAACCGTAACCGGAGGAATCACAATAGTAGGAACCAATTTAGGTAACATTCCTTTCGAAGTTCCATGTTCGAAGTATCATTCGAAGATGTATCGATATTGTTAATCGTATTCATTTTTGTTTATACAAAACAACAGTTAAACCAAAATTAAAATTCGAGAAGGAGTAGAAGAAGTTAAACTAAAACGAAATCAATTTAATAGAATACAATACAAAAATATAGCTATCACTCAAACGAAAAATTCGGCTTAAGAGTGTTGGATAATATAATGGATTCGAGTGATGATTTTAAACCAAAATAAATAAATCAACTTACCTACCTTACCGAAATTGGATAGAGTAACGGTAAGGATATGAGTGAAAACACCAAACAAAAATAATGTCAAAGCAACATCAACAGAAATGTATGCAAAGTCGAGGCAATAGTTGAACTATTTGTCCTTAAGTCGAATTTGCCCCACAACGGTGCCCACAGATGATGACAATCGACTCCTAATATACAAAGACAAACTTCTTGTGTTTGTAGCACTTTAAAATACAAGAACAACGAACTGAAAATTGGTTTTGTACTCTTACGAAAAATGGAAAAATAGCTTTTTGTGCAAAATTTTGGCTAGGTCAGAAATAGAGACTCTGTCGCTAGCATATCGCTCGAGCGCTAGGCGAGCGACAGAGTTTGACAAACTTCCATCCAGTTTCCTCACTTTTCTTCCAAATTTAGACCATAATTTTTCATTCACCCAAAATTGGTTTGGAGATTCCAAATATATCACGACGATCTACTCGACGATTAGAACAAGTTTGTCTATTTATTTTCATAATTTGAATATCGGATCAAGTCCGAATATTTGGTCGTAGTTGACAAGAAAGCCAAATTTTCATGGTTTTATATTTAACCAATTCCTACAGGAGACAGGCGTTAAAAAATTAGAGAGAGAATGATGCTAAATTATATGCAGCGACATATGGCTCCTATTTATGTAATTTTATATTGAGATACAGGAAAATTCAGCACTGATATGGACGTTGTATTCATGTTTTTAGTATTATAACTAGGGGTGTCCAAAATATCCGAACCGAACCGAGCGGTTCTTCATAAGTTAAAGACCCGAACGGGTACCCGAATCGAGAACCGAAAGGTTTGGGTCGGGTCTCGGGTCTAGACCAAGAACCGAAGAACCGAATGAGACCCGA
>CAIGRS010227352.1:0-10688 GCA_903798395.1 Fraxinus floribunda | reverse complement strand
AACATACCCTAAGAAAATACATTTCCTGGATTTTGGATCCAGCTTTGATGTTTCTTAGGTGTTGTACATAACATAAACAGGACACTCCGAATGTATGTAAGTGAGAATAATCAACTGGCTTACTAGTCCACATCTTTATTGGCGTTTTCAGATCAATTGCGGTTGATGGTGACAGATTGATCACATAACAGGCGGTCTTGACTGCTTATGTCCAAATTGACTTGGCCATCCTCGTAGTTCTCAACATCACTCTTGTCCGTTCTAACGAGGTTCTATTCATCCGCTATGCTGCTCCATTTTGTTGTGAAGTGTATGCCACCGTAAGCTACCTTTTGATACTTTCTTGTTAACTAAAGCTATCAAATTCAACACCAGTTTATTCTCCTCCATTGACTGTCCTTAAACACTTGATCTTCTTTTCAGATTCAAGCTCAACCCGAGCTTTGAATATTTTGAAAACTAAAAATACATCTGCCTTATTTTTTATTGGATACCCCCAACATCTCTCGGAGTAATCATCAATAAAAGACACAGAGTATTTTGCTCCTTCTAAGGACAAAACTGGTGCTTGCCGAATGTTAGAATGGATTAGTTCTAAGATAGCTTTGCTTCTAGCAGAAGAATTGCTAAATTTCAATCGGTGCTGCTTACTAGTAACACACTGCACAAAATGGTAATGAAACCTTTTTTAGCCCTGGAAAAAGCTTTTGTTCAGTTAGAATCTTCAAACCCCGTTCTAACATGTGGCCAAGCTTACGGTGCCACATCATAGTTAATTCTTCTGCTGAACTTGCCAACGCAGTAGATGCTTCTCCTTCTTATTGTGCTTCTCCTTTAAACATGTATTAAACATGTACAAATTTGCAGCTATCTTTTCCGCTTTCATCATTACAAGCGCACCTTTAACTATTTTCATTATCCCATCTTGTATATGGGTTTTACACCCACTATTATCTAATTGTCCCAAAGACAATAGATTTTTCTTCAGGCCTTTCACGTGTCGTAGTTCCTTGATAGTGCGAATTGTACTATCATACATTTTCAATTTGATGGTACCAATACCAACGATATACAAGGCATGATTATTGCCCATAAATACAGATCCTCATGGGATAGATTCATAATGATGGAACCATTCCCTCCTTGGTGTCATGTGCTATGTAGCTCCTGAGTCCATAAGCCAGACATCAGAAAGCTATTTTCTGAGGTGCTTGCTGCACAATTCTGAGCTTTTAACGTCTCAGGACCTTTTCTTTTGGCTTCTTCATTCTTCTTGAGATTCCAGCAATCCTTTTTTAAGTGTCCTTTCTTGCCACAGTAATAACACTTGGCATTCTTCTTACTCCTGGATTTTGATCTACNCTTTTAACGTCTCAGGACCTTTTCTTTTGGCTTCTTCATTCTTCTTGAGATTCCAGCAATCCTTTTTTAAGTGTCCTTTCTTGCCACAGTAATAACACTTGGCATTCTTCTTACTCCTGGATTTTGATCTACTCTGATTTTGACTCCTACTAAGGCACGTCTCCCTGATATCTTTCTCATCATTGTCAAAGCTTCGGCTTGCATGAGCCTCCGGGTCTATCATCTTTGCTTTTCCGCCGACTTTCTTCTTCAAGAACCGCAGCTGCAATATCATCGAATACTAGAACTTCAATGTTGTTGGTTAAGTTGATGATGAGTTGATCATACGAATCAGGTAGACTTTGAAGTAGAATTTCAGCACGTTCACCCGTATTTATGTTATGCCACATTGCTGTGAGCTGTGAAAATAAAGTGTTGAAGGTGTTGATATGATCAATCATCATAGCTGACTCCATCATCCGAAGGGCGTAAAGTTTTCTCCTCAAGAAAATTTTGTTCTATAGTGATTTGGCCTCGTACAATTTTATCAGAGTATCCCATATCTCTTTTGTTGTTTTTTTCTCCGCCACACTTGACTAATAGCATTGCCATCCATCTCATTCACTTGCCGTCGTCAGTAATCTCATCGGGCCTATCTCCAATTGCCACCAAGTAGTTATCTTTCCTCAAAACTGCTTTTATTATCATTTTCCACAATGAGAAATTACTCCCATTGAACTTCTCTATTTCGTAGTCCGTTGCCATTATTGAAGAGGCCTCCTTTCCACTAACTAGATCTAATTGTAGCATGAAAATCGACTATAAACAAGACGCTCTGATACCACTATTAGAACGTTGTGGTATGGGGCACACAATTACAACTGAAGTAGAAATGAAAAATAATGAACATCAATATTTTACATGGACAAACCACATGCAAATTGTAGAAGGATTTCACTATAACAAAAGGATTACAAGAATTTTTTTCTAAAATAAGAACACAATTGACAATACCCTCTCTTATACTAGGAGAAAAAATACACTTTCTCTAATAAAAGGAAAGACAATATTTAGGAGAACCTTCACTATTTTTCTCTCTAAAAATACTCTCTCTTTCTCTATGGTTTTTAGTCCAAAAAATGGGATAAGAATTTGAAGTATATAGGCATGTATATATAGAGGAGAAAGGAGGTGGTTTGGCTCATGGTTGACAATTTGAATTCAAGTTGTAATGATACTTTTGTTGACTAATTCTAACACTTAATCTGATCAAATTGACTTCTTTGTTCAATAAAAGTGGCTTTACTGCCACATTTTGCGCCAATTATCCTTTTTCAGTCTCATTTGCTAGCTTGTGCCAGAAACTTCACTAGAAAAATTTCCAGATACCATAATGATTTCACTCTTAGTATTATTACCATTCGCTTTATTACGATATTGGATGAAACATCTATTACAATTTGAATCCGAGCATTTATCTTGAATATCATCACTCTTCGAACACCAGACCCCATAACCAAATTGTCTCGACCGTTGTTCCAGAAGTTGACACTATCACTCTTGTACAGTAAAACATCAGTTTTCAATATTCACAAGAAATTGAACAATGCTATGAAACACTTCCAATAACTGATTCAGAATGCTGAGGAGGAGCTACAAACTTTTAAGAATGGAATAACTTGTTTTCTGGTAAGAATAAAAATTTTAATATTCAACTTCACTTGGTGAATTTGACATCTGGATTCCTTATTGGTTTGAGCCACATATCTGCCATTACACGTGAGGAAATGCTCCAAAGGAGATCCGGTCCCTTCGACTCAAGGCGCTTTCCCTTTTTTACAGCCTTCCCCATTCCATATGCTACCAGCCACTGCAATGCAGTTAGCCTTTGCTTTTCAGTGTCCCATACATTTTTTCTTCCAGGAGTTCTCACCTTTAAGCCCCCAACAACCAAACTCGACACTTTATATCTTGTCTCCTCATTGTTACTATCAGTCTTATCATAGAACTGAGGTGCATGAATCAGTGCTATGACAGGGCAACCGACAGCCTCATATTGCCTTATTGGATCGCGTAGTTGGACAACAACAGATAATGTTATGGCTGGTGGGTCTGAAGCATCATCATCAGAGCTTCCTTTGCTGGTAAGTTTTATCCAGTCCTCAATAGGAACTGCAGAAGCCAATGGGTGATTATATACCTTTCCATTAGCTCCAATAGTTTTTGCATCAATTGGAGAAGCATCAAATGGCGCATCTTCTTCAGCCATGTCTGCCTGAATTTTTAGAGCATCTATAGCCATAACTTCGATCTTCTGCATTGAGAATGCCAGAATTTCATCAATTGTCAGAGGGGCTTCACTCACATTCCATATTCCGGTTGAAATTCTTTCCTTTCTGCCGCTGTTCATTGCAGTTGCCATGGATTTGACAGCAGTAATGGTGCGAGCAGCACTTGAGCTGGCCCCTTCTTTGTTCCTTCCCTGTATAATTGCTGAAGCAATGCCTTCAAAAGCTATCTGCTCTGCTGTTTTACCAATGAGTTCATCCAATGGCATCAATGATAAGATCTCAGAACTAAGTTCTTCAAGACCAACAGCTGCCATCTTCTGGAATAACTCAAATCCGTTCTTATATGATTGGAGGACAAATGGCTTGGACATCTGCATTGCGAGTTTTGGTGTGTCTTTCCGTGCCATTGCAGTATCCAGAGGATTCATTGCTGCCAAGTAGCCTCCATTTCGTGTTTGGACTACGCAGCCCAATCCCTTCCCAAGATCTGGTAGGAGAACATTGGATTCGGACTCTTCTGTATTTGAATTGCTTTCGAGCTTCAGAGAAAGGATTTCAGGGTCCGTCTTCAGTTTATTAGCTTCAGCATCCTCGAGCATTTGTAGAAATTCTCTAGTTACTGTTTCTTCGTCTGCATCTAATATTTGGGATGCTGTTTCTTCATCTGCTTTGTCTATTTTTTCCTCCCCCATCATGGATTCAAGAGCTTTTATCTGCTGAGCAATTGAATCAAGCTCTGTCAATCTTGTCAAGCGAAATTGATCGTGCACAATTTCCTTGACAACCTCACTTGAGACTGATCTTTTATCTGAGTTTTCTTCTGATTGTCCTTCATCTTCAACTTTATCTTGGATTTCAATTCCTTTATCAACAACTTCAAATTCCGGGAAATCAAAGTCCTCCGTTTTTGGTTCTTGTTCCTCAGTCTTCTGCAGGGGCTGAGAAGTTGATGGTACTGGAGCTGGCTCATCAAGATTCAGATCATCAATTCCTTGAAGATCTGATGTGACTCCTTTCTGTGAAGGAGTCCAAGCTTCTGCTCGGCTAGTCAGTCTTGGACTCGGAACACTGAAGGATAATTTTGAGTGCCTTCGCGCAACAGAAGGCGAGTTATTCCTATTTTTTCCCGATTTCTGGCCATCAGACTGACTGTATATTCCAATTCCTCCATCTTTCTCCATAATCTGGAACCCCAATTTCAGAACAAGTTCACCCCCCTTAGCTTTACCTGAGAGATTGAAGGTCAAATCCCATTGCCGAATTCTTGAACCTTCAAAACTCTTCTCGATGGATTCCTGAATTAAATTACTTAAATCTACAGAACTTCTTCCAAAATCGAGTTCTTCCGCGTCGACTGCAAACACGTATATCAGAAATGGGCGTGGTTCGAACTTCATCTGCGTTCCACTACCCGGGGTGAAGTAAACATGGCACCTTATGAATAGTGTCTCTTCAAAATCAGCTGCTCCTTGAGAAACTCTTGATGGCATTGTCTGCACCGCTCCGTCCTTGCTTTCTTTCTTCCTAACACAAATAGATAAGCGAAGGCCATTCATAGAAGCTGGAAGATCTTGAACTGTGACAACTTCTACAGAGAATAAACAACTCAGCTTCTGCATACCAATATGGGAGAGTGCGCGAATTGGCTTCCAATTCCATATTCCTTTCTTCTCTGATGTAGCTGATTCATCAACCAACTTCTTGGTCTCTTTCTTAGTTGAAACCGTACTGCGTTCTCTCTTCTCGTCTTCTTCATCAAGCTTTGACCGAGAACGCCAAGGAGACAGGGACATGCGCCTCGATCTTGGTTTTGGATTGAGCCTCTCCTCAACTTTCTCTGAGCCAATTTCATCGGTGGAGGAGATGTGCGGAATTGCACTTCTTGGGAGTGCTAAAGAGGCAGTTCTTCGGGCAGTATTCGAGTTGTGGGACTGGTAGAGGGACTCACTAAGTGTCTCGAGTTCTTCCAATAGCTGAGTACTCGAATTTCTTCTTCCTTGATAGTTTGCCGCCATAATGAAGACAACGAGAAATGAAGAGAAAAAGTTCTGCAACAAGATTTGAAGATATGAAGTTAAAAGCTAAGGCAGAAGAAGATAAAATCTGGGGACAATTTGAGGTCAAGAAACTGCCATTGATGATAAACCTTTAGGCAGTAGCTGGTGCTTTGTGAGCCAGAAATTTGTCTTGGTTTAATATGTGAAGGGCAAGGCAGTAACGTTGGTTTATTTCTCTCCTATCCTCAAAAGTCTCTCAACTGAGAGAGACAGGATAAGAGAATGGAACGAAATCTAGTGACACAATTTATTGCTGTATTTATTACTTTAGTAGTAAATTTTGTGCACAAAAATGGTAAACGTGACATTTCCGTTAGTATATTTTTGGTTTGTAGTACTCAATAAGACTAGACAAATTATCCAATCTTCTGTGTCATTTGAGCCACCCCTAGTATTTCTTCAGTGTTTTTTTGCATTTTCTGCATATTGGCCAAATTACAAGTGAAGTTCAACGACAAAGCTTGTCTGGAGTGAGGAAATAATAAGTTGATTATTGACATGGTTGGTCCTAATAAAATGATGTAAATTATATTGTGAATTTGTCGTCCAAAAATAATAAACGTTAATAAAATAATTTAAAAAATTTAAAGAATAAACGAGTTAGAGACGTTTCTGACGTTTCTTTTTAAGACCAGTGTTTGAAGCATGTCTAACTATTTTCTATATTTGTTTGGACTATTTGATATGTCTATAATGTAGTTCTCGAAACGAGTTTTGAGATGACGTGAGCGATTTATGAATTCTGCTAGCGTACAATCATTGGTGATTTTTTAAAATTAGCATATGTTATCGAAATTCTCGGAATACTAGTTTGAAACAACATATTTTTACATGCTGTAACATTTTCTACTATTGACCGTTTCACACACCATTAACAATGTGAAAAAACTAGGTTGTGAGCACTTCGAAATGATATTANTAGCATATTATCGAAATTCTCGAAATACTAGTTTGGAACAACCTACTTTGACTCCCTGTCACCTTTGCTACGATTGATCGTTTAGCGTACCATTAACGCGCGAAAAATTAGGTCAAGAGCACTTCGAAATGATATTAAGAATGCAATATTTCGACTTCTTTTGACATCCTTTTATAATCTTGCAAATTGAGACAAGCTCAATTTTTTTGGAAGGTGGGTCACGTGACCCACCAAGTCCCACCGTGAGTCCGCCAAATGGGTATTGGCTAGAATGCCAATTTGCACGTTTCATATCAATAACCTTTTTGTTTTGAATAATACGGCTGGGGTGCGCATTTAATTTTCCTGTCAGAGCCGTCCTCTAGGCTTGTCTATTCGGATTTTGAAGAAATACATATCCTTAAGTTGCTGAATTGGAATAAACGTTTAATTAATGAGATTGTTGCAAATGTAAGTATTTGGAATTTCATTATGCAATAAGTTCTAAAAGTATGTATATTGTAATATTTTAAAAAAAATAAATCTATCATGTGATATACTTTGAAACACAACCATGACAGGTTTATAGCATGTTAATGACGTCCTTGTAATAAAGCATGTTTTGTATTCATGTCCACTACTATTGCTTCTTGTGAATACATGCTATTTGAAATGCAAATTATTTATCAAAGCCTCATCATGAGTATTTAATATATTAAAGTTGATCTCCTGCGCCCCCGGTAGGCAAAATAAAGTTTACCCACTAGTTACAACGTCAGCAAGTCAAAGCTATTGGAGTGTATGGATCTCGATTTGGAGCACCCCTTGGATGAACCACTTGTCTTTACAAAATCAAGTATACCAGAGAAGAGGACACCATATGAATTGTGGGAACGGTCCAATCGTTTAAACTTGAGTCCCATGAAAACTAATGTCAGTAAAAGTATCAGGGTATCAATCCTTCAATGTGATAAGGCCAAGAACTTCATAAAAGCTATTCAAGAGCAATTTTGTAGGTTCTGATTTGTAGAACCCTAATGAAAAGACTTTCAAGCATAAAGTTTGACAATTATAAAGGTGTGCTTGAGCATGATAAATATATTTTGTACACTTATATAGGTCATTAAATTCAAATATTTATTAGTGATTTGGATGAATAATAGCTTAATTTTTGCGTTTATTTTATTTGGTAGGTGAAACTTGATGATTGGAAGTGAAATTGGAAGAAACGAAAAAGGGCAAATAAAATGAAGAAATTCAAAATTCGGGACCAAAGTGAAAATGTCCAATAGTTAATTTGAACCACAAAACGAATGTTGAAGATCACACGGGATCAATTGGGTACAATTAGAAATAAAATGAGTGAAATATAGTCAAAGCATTCTCACAAATCAATTTTTATCCGAAAAAGTTATGTTCCGAATTTTTAGTCTCAGATTGAGGCCCACTTTTGGATATCAAATGTTCGAATTGGAGAAACATTTTATTTTTGTATCCCTCTGAGTTAGCTTTCCAACACACTTTTAATCACCTCATTCGAATATCAAGAGAGAAAGTTATGACCAAAATATCGAAAATTATTCATGGTTGAAACCATGCAAATTGGCGTGCGCACCAAATTGTAGCCGTCATGGGCACTCCAGCTTGCTAACAAATCACCCAAGAGCTAAATAGCTCAATGGCGCGGCCACGTCAGGCAAATTCAAGGACTTCGCTACAATTACCTATTTGACGTGAAACTATTTTCATGCTCGGATGATATTTTTTTCATCATTATTCTTGCAATTTATATGAAATAATGTTAGGCTAGATCTCTTTTTGTATTGGATGAAAATGAACTCTGCCGTTTATTTATTTTAATTCAAAACTAGTAGTTTAGTATTTCTTACATTTTCTTATTAATTTTGCATACCCATTATATTGTTTAATTGCATAGCTAACAATTAGATAATTAGTTGTTTGTTGTGGTGGTGTGTGAAACTCACAATAAATTTAGAACACGGTAAAATTGACATATATGTAATACATATTAGGAATAACATTTACAACGTCTACAATCATATAAATAATCTAAAATTTAATAAATTCTAATCATTCGAATTCGTTTTAAGAATAAACTTGGGTCGTGATTAGAATAAAATGGATTTATTTTGAAAAAGAAAGGTAAATACAATAGCTTTATCGATTGTCAAGAATGTATGAACTGAATTAAATTACATAATAAAGAATTGAAATAGATAGCAATAAATGAACTCTAAATACAATTCAATTGTCCATAATGTAATACAAACCTTAGTTCTTCAGTATATTTTTTAGATTAACTTAGAATAATTACAATAAAAAACTCTCTTGGGTTTTATATTTCGAATTTCATACAAAATTAATACACTTGAATTAAAATTTATTCCATGTGTGATGATACTTTTACACTAATTTTATTACTTGTCAACGATCACATATACTTACGAATTTGCTCTAACAAGTTTTCGACATCATTATCGGGAAATAAAGTATTTAATCTGAGTTTATTAGTTTATATAGGATTTAAATTTTTATTATTATTTATTTATTTATTTAGCCCTTGTCTGAGCCCCATTTGATCAAAAATTCATTTTCAACCATACATTCTCCAATAAAATAATATTACACGTAAATTAAAAAAAATCATTTTTTACCCCACATTCTCCAAAATTCACTATTCAAAAATGCATTTTTTTTTTCTATCAAAATGGGGCTCAAACAAGATTGTTGAGTTAATCTTGGCTACCTACCTTGATTTCTCTTGTGTTTGGTATTCATTCTAGTACTAATAAGTAGTATATGCAGAAGCATTATTCTAACAATAGCATGAGAGCCAAAAAGTTGCAATAATTAAGCTTGACGTCAATGATGAGGATATGCTTGTAGAAGACATAAATTGTGAAATTTGTTATAGGATGTATTATACTAGGCAATGCTTGCATACATGCTCCAATCCCTTTATGTTCAAACTTCTGTGTTTTAAACAATATTTACGATGTCGAAAACTAGCATTTGACAAATTTGATGAAAGCTACATGTCTAAGGGCGAGTATATATATATCTACACATATGAACAATGACACCATACTTAGGGGAGTTGGTCCTTCTCAGTTGAACGAGGATGCACTTTCAAAATACTATAATGAACTTGCCATGTTGGATGAAAGAAAAATACCCGTGGAAGAGGCCGCATTCTAGAGCGAATTCAAAAGGTTAGGACATAATTCACTTGAAAAATGTTGAAAGGAAATAATTGTAATTGCCCATGATTTTAGACTGTGAATCGAATATTCAACCCAAAGAGATACCAATTATTGAAGTATAGCATAAATAGTGAAAATTAATTACAAAGGAACCAATCGAAACAGTGGCAATTCATGAAGATGAAATTAATATATATTCTTTCAACTTTATCAATTGTCCAATAATTGAATTTGTCATAATCCTAAAGAGGTGGAAGAAGTCTACATATTTGATTTTGAATCGAATAGAATATGCAAGTCATATCACATTAAAAGAGGTAAGGTAAAGATTTGGAGAATCAATAAAAGGTGGATCAAAATCAAAAGAAGCAAACTAAGAAGTCATCTAAAACTTTCTTTAGAATTCCATGATGCACATTGTCAAGATCAAGCTAATTACTATAAACAAGAGCTTCTAGGGAGGCAACACAATTTTCATCCCTTTTATTTATTTTAATTTCTTGAATATATGAATAGTAAATGATAAGTGTGTTTTTGCGCATTAAACAAGCTAATTATTGATTAAAATAAGTGAATTTCTACTCACAATTGTGTAACATTTGCTTTTGTAGGCAAAAATTATCCAAAAGAAAGAGAACAAGGCAAAAGAATGAAAAAAAGAACCAAAAACGTACAAAATTTGAAGTTTGGAACCAAGTAGCACAAGTATCAAAAGTTGGAGGACATTGGAATGCAATTTATGGAGGGTAAAATTGAAAGGAAAGTCAAAATTCGAGGACCAAAATATCACTTATCAAAGCTGAGGGACTAACCATGCAAATTATCATGAGGACCTCCTGTGCAAATTTTGATTCCACCAAAAGTGCGCACCCGCGCA
>CAIGRS010227316.1:0-13932 GCA_903798395.1 Fraxinus floribunda | reverse complement strand
GTAAAAAAATTTATCACTTTTGTTGACAATTTACATGCAAAATAAAGTCAAACGAATGATATAAGACATGATAATTTTTTTTGGCAAATGGAACAAATTCTAGACTCAATGGTAAAAAAATTATCACTTTAATGGATAATTTTCATGGAAAACGAAGCCAAACGGACACCAAACTTTCAACATTTTTTAGGTGAAAAATTATACCAATCAAACTCAATTAATTACAATTTCCAGTAAAACAAATTTTAGGTAATTCAAATCTATATAGTTCATTTTCTTTCCACCCAAATTCCATCTTTGCGATCAAAAGGACCATAATATTCATTATAATTGATACATTTCATGGGATGCATTACTATTTTTCAATGTTTTAAAAAGCGTAAAGTGTGGCAGGCATGAAAATGAAACTTCAAGCTTTTATGAGATTAAGCGAGCCTAGGCGAGGTTTAGGCGTAAAAAAAGGTTTTTTATTTTTAATATTATTTTACAGTTGTATCATTTTAAAAATCATTTTATAATTAAAATAATATATATCAAAGATCTAAAATTACAAAAATACTATATTCACTTAATAATTTCTACCATTAGTCAATTATACAATTTTCAAGTTTTCGAAATGCAAGAATTAGAATATTTCTTATGGTTTCAATTTTCAACTAGACAAGTCATACTTAATAGATTTATAGGAACTTTATACATGTTTCTGAAATTTGTAACAAAATAACGAGTCTCAATATCATAATTACATGATATAGATAGCATCATAAATTAAATCTTATTTAATTTTTAGGGAACAAAAAATCATTTTTAACTTTTTTACAGATAAAACATTTTAAAGACTTAAAATTAAAGTCAAATGAAATATTTTTTTTAAGTAAAAGAATTAATATACCAAGAAACTAAAATTGTTTTTACAAGATTTAATTCTCTCAATTTAAACCTAAACAATTTTCTCAAATTTCTAATGTATACAACAATAATCTAATTGTTATCTTAAGTCTATCTAAAGAGCCTACACCTTGTGGAGTATTTATAGAAGTCAAATCTTGAAATTATGGATGAAGTAGAACATAAAACCACGTCATAAACCAAACAAGAGTGAAATTTTCCCCAATAGGAGGTGTCGATAGCTCAGCGTCGGCCCTTTTGCTACCTTTTTCTGCGCCTCGTCGCCTCGATTCTTTCCCCAAAACATTTCAAACATGTTTTTATCCATTTCAAAGTCCTTTTCCCAATCAAATTCTCAATTCATGATGAAATTTGATCTTTTATCAAATCAGACTTCTAAAACCATCATTATCTAAATTTCCTCTATGAATCAAACTTCCAAATCACATAGAATTTGAGCCACAAAATACAACAAACTCCACCTTGACACAAATTTCATAGCAAGAAATTAAGTCTTCACTCTTTAAGTCATTCTCCAATTCTTTCAACATGTCCCTGTAGGACATGCTCAGCAATTGTACGCTAAATCCAAGTCCTACTTACCAACATAACTACCTTGCATAACATCTTTGCTTGAATCATCATATTCACTTACAACTCCAGCTGAGTCATTAAACCTGCTCGAATCACCACAAGCAATTCCAACTTTACATGAGTTGATAAACTTGCTTAAATCACCACGAGTAACATGATTAATAAAATCACAACAAGCTCCACCCGAGTTACTAGAAGATTCTCCAGTATTATTATTCGAACCACCCAATCACAACCAACTATACCCGAATTATTGCTTATTGAACCATAAGCTTCAGCTGCATCCATAGTGACCGCTGAGCCTTCTAACACATATAACTGGGACTTCTCCGTCCCTTTAACACAACCCGAGCACCCTTGCAAACTTTTAGAACTCTATCTCCATCGGTATACTTGTACACATTTGAATCAAGAGTACTCAAAGAGATTACATTCATGTTTATACTTAGAACATGTCGAACTTGACCAAGTGTTCTAACCGTTTCATTAAACATCTTAATTTTGACATTACCAATCTCAATTATTTTACAAGGCTCATTATTTCCCATCATCATGGAACTCCTTGTAATTGTTTCATATGAAGAAAACAAATCCTGATTTGAACACATGAAAAGTGCAAGTCGAATCAAAAATTAAATTCTCGTCAAGTTTGGAGTCACATTCAGTAATCGTAAAAGATCTCCATCACTGTATCTTGAACAAGATTGATATTATCGAAATTTTTTGGTTGTTCCTTCTGATTTGTAGTAGCAAACTAGTTTTCTACTCATAGCAATCCCTCTTTAAGTGCTCCTTGTTGTTGCAATCCAAACAGACTTTACCACTATTGCTATCCTCGACTCTACCTCTCCATGACCACCTGTTTTTCTCTCACGAACAAAAAGACCCTCTGTCCTGGTTCTGTCCCAAAACGTTCCAAACATGTTTTTATCTATTTCAAAATATTGTTCCCATTCAAACTCTCAATCCATGATGAAATTTGATTTCTTATCAAATCGGACGTCCAAACCAATATTATCTAGACTTCCTCCATGAATCAAATTTTCAAATAACATGGAATTTGAATCACAAAACATAACAACCACTATTACACGTTTTGTACGATACACTATTATTACATATTTCGTATTATCTGCTAATGTTAGTGTGTTTTGTACACATCATTAAATCATGATGCTTCTTAAGGCTTGTTTATCAAAGATTTTTTTAAGCCCCCGTTCAAGCTCAATTAAATTTATAATATATTTTTATCTCTTTTCTTTTTAACTACACATTGTTCAATCATATAATATTACATATAAATAAATAAAAATTCATTCTTTTTCAACTACAATTCTCCCAAAAAGCAATAATCCAAAAATTATAACGTCAAATTATGGGAGCCTAATGGGGGCTAAAATTGTTTTATCTCTATATTATTTTCAACCACATGTTCTAACTTTCCTCGCTTTTAACTAAAATTTCTCAGAAAAATCATTCTTCCCTTGGAAAACCAACGCCAAACAAGCTTTATTATACGCGTTTTTACCAGATTCCACACTAGCAGTTTCCTTTTCTTTTTGGGTGACTAAATCAATTTATCAAGTCAATAGATCCTCTGCTGTTATCAAAGAGATAATTGGACATTTTCTTAATCGAAAAGGGAACTGAAACACCCCCTAGAGATAATCATTTCAATTAGAAAACCATGAATTCTCGTTCAATAATTTTGAAACTCATGTTGCTTGGGGCAATGCTAATGCCGACAATGATGGATTCGGCATTTCAGCCCAGTCCATACTGTCCAACCAGATGTGGAGATGTCCCTGTCCCCTTTCCGTTTGGAACTGTTTCGGGTTGCCATCTTGATGAATCCTTCTTTATTACTTGCAATGAAAGTTACAACCCTCCCAAGCCATTTCTGAACTTCGGTGAAATTGAAGTTATTGACATATCAATCAATGGACAGATGAGAATTACTGCTTCTGTGGCCAGTTATTGTTATGGGAAATCCGGTTCCCAGATAAATGGCAGCATCTCAAAGCTCGCCTTGTCCAAATTCCATTTTTCAAGAACACGAAACAAGTTCACTGTTGTTGGGTGCGACACTTATGCAGTTGTTGATGGTTCTGAGGAATGGAAGCAACTGAGTGCTGGGTGCGCATCATGGTGTCAAAGAATCGACAGCGTGGTTGATGGAACCTGCGCTGGCCTTGGCTGCTGCCAGACTTCAATTCCTGAGGGAGTTAAGGACTTTTTGATCGACATTCGGAGTTTTCAGAATCACTCGAGGGTGAAAACTTTCAATCCATGTGGTTATGCTTTTGTAGTTGAAACAGAGGCGTTCAACTTCTCATCTTTGGATCTCCAAGATTTGCAGGGCAGAAAAACTGTCCCTGTTGTGCTAGACTGGTCTATAGGGAACGTGACATGCCTAGTAGCTCTAGAAGACCTCTCAAGCTATGCTTGTCGAGCTATGCATAGTGAATGCATTGATTTAACCAACGGACTAGGTTATCGTTGCAATTGTTTAACGGGATATCAAGGGAACCCTTACCTTATTGATGGTTGTCATGGTAATAACTATATTAACATAATTAAGTTTATTTTGTTATTGGTATACTACATACTTTATTTATATTTGTTGTTACTATGTGCTTACAAATAGATTGGCATTGTTCCAGATATTGATGAGTGCATTTCAAGACCTTGTGAAGGGACATGCACAAATTTGCTGGGAAGCTATTTATGTTCTTGTCCTAAGGGGCTTGAAGGTGATGGAAAGAAAGGTGGCACAGGTTGTCATCCCAAAGATCAAACTATGGTCTCTACCTTGATGTATATTGCTTCTGGTAAGTTCTTTAGTCTTTGTTTTTGCACCTAATTGATTGAAAAAAAAAACGTCATTTTGTTAATGTTAGGATCTATTTGGCAGTGTTTAGAGGACTTGATGATTCAATACTATGTTGACAATAAAGACAAATTAACTCAAAAATTTCCATTTTTCAACCAGGTCTCATTCTTCCTGTTGTTGGAAGTTCTTGGATATTTTGGAAAAGCAAGAAAAACAAAGTCGTTAAACTAAGACAGAAGTATTTCGAGCAAAACGGAGGATTAATTTTACAAAATATGCTTTTGAGAAGGCAAGGACTTGTACTTTTTACATTAGAAGATCTCAAAAGGGCTACAAACAACTACGATGAGGCTACGATTGTTTTCAGAGATAGAAATAATGTACCCGTGGTTTACAAAGGAACATTACCAGACGATGGAGTGAACAAACTTTACTTTATAGAGAGGTATGAAACATTGCATTCACCCTGCATTCAGGATTTCATTAGTAAATTGATCATACTTTCTCGGATAACCCACGTGAATGTGACGAAGCTGATTGGTTGTTGTTTAGAGACACAAGACCCATTTCTAGTTTATGAGTTTTTCACCGGTAAGACATTGTACGATTTGATTCACGATCAAGAATATTTTCTTTCATGGGACCTTCGTCTCAAGATAGCCTTTGAAACTGCAAGCTCACTTGCTTGCTTGCATTCTGCTGGGGAATTGCCAATTGTTCATGGAGACATCGCCAGCTTCCGCATTTTCTTGGATTCTGATTACAATGTGAAAATTTCACAGCCTTCACTCGATGGATGTGTTTGTACACCTGGCTACTTGGATCCGGAGAATCACGCTTCAGGGTATTCGACGGAAAAGGGTGATGTATACAGTTTTGGAGTTGTATTGGCAGAGATATTGACAGGAAAAGAGGTAATGGATTTGGATCAGCCGGAAGGAGAGCAAACTCTAGCTGACTATTTTGTATCTGCAGTTAGAGGAGATGGAGATCACCTAAATAAAATTTTTATAAACCGTTTGCAAAAGGAGGTTCAGTTCGAGCAGCTGAAACAAGTTGCTATGCTGACAGGGAGGTGCTTAAGAAGACTATCCGGGGAGAGGCCTACAATGATAGAAGTGGCAATGGAGCTAAAAACTATATTAAGCAGGCTTGAGCTCGACAAAGATAAAGCACGACTCAATCCACTCACCACCTTCTTATAGGATCAAGTAACTGAACATGATTCAGCTGTTGCTGGACTCAAACCCAAATCAGGCCTTAATGTCCTTGAGCTGAAAAAATTATCATGTATTTGACAGCTACTTTATTCACCAACCCCAACCCCCGCCCAAAGTCGGAGACTGGCACTATTGTAACTATTCCATTAGAATTGCGGGTTTTAGATATAAATGGAAAGTTGACTATTATGAACTTGAATACAGTGCTAGCATTGAGAAAATATCAAAGTAAGAGGACCTAAGTTAGATAGAGAGAGAGAATAGCATATTTTGAGATAGGTTGAGAGTTTTGCGAAATTATTTTGCACTTCTTTGCTATTGATTATAGTGAATTATCTGCCTCTACCCATGATTTTTTTTTCCCCGAATTCAGGTTTCTACGTTAAATGTTGTGTTCTTATCTGATTCTTTTCATCTTCTCATATTTTTTTTGGCTTTAATATTCATAACAAGTGGCTTGTTTTTGCTATTAATTATTACAAATTGGCTTGTTTTCTAACAAGTAGTATCAGATATTAGGGCTACGATAGTTCCTGGGAGAGCTGGTTTGGTTTTGTACAAAAACGAGGTTTCATCAACTCGGAATAAGTTTTGATTGTTTCGGGGTGTAAAGTTTGAAATTCTATTTTTGGATCGTAGCACCAAATTTTCTTTATGACAGATCAAGGTACAAGAAGTGCTTGCCCAATCGGATTTAGATGATGCTCTATTGGGCAGGACAAAATGCCCTCAACTTTGACACTAGAAGAGACCAACATAAAGATTGGAAGCCCTATCATGAATACATCTTCATCTTTCGAATTAAATTCTTTAGGACGAGGTAAATGAGAACAGTACCGTAGTTGAAGTTGGAACAGTTATGCATAACTCGGAGTCTAACCAACAAACTACATCTAAAGCAATATTTATATTCTCATTGCTTGTTCAAAGGTGGATATTTGGAAGATTATTTGTCTGTATTCAAGGAAGTCATCACTGATTTTGAGACCATAGACAAGTACAAGGAAGAGGACTCGAGGTTGATTTTTATTTGAGATACTTTCACCATTCACATGGTTTATGACGCGATTTATTCTAGGGAGAAGATAAAACAACTAGTTATTGAACCGGGTGCCTAAGCAAAGGGTCTTGTTGTTGTGAGAGGGATTCGGGTGGTAATGGAAGAAGTAAGTCAAAATCTAATGATAGTAATGTAGTTTTTTGTTTCTAAAAGAAAAAGAGGTACAAAAAGAAGGGCGGCCCGAAGTGGCAGAATATGAATAAATTAGTTGCTACAGGTAAGAAGGAACAGCTTAATAAGAAGATGACTACTATGATGGAGATCTTTTAGCTATTTTCACGATGACTATAAACCTGATGAGGCTTGGATTTTTATACGACTTGCACCTTTCATATGTATCCAAATAGGGATTGGTTTGCAATATATGAAACTATTACAAGGGGTTTCGTGGTAATGAAAAATAATTCTCCTTGTAAGATAACTGATATTGGCGATGTCTTTAGTAAGATGTTTAATGGGATGGTCAGGACACTTGGTGATGTAAGACATGTTCTAGACTTGAAAAGAAACATTATCTCCTTAAGTACTCTTGATTTAAAGGGGTATAGGCATACGAGTATAGATTGAGTTCTAAAAGTTAGTAAGAGTGCTAGAGTTATAAAAGAGGCATAAGAAGTCCCAGTTATATGTCTTGGTTTTGGGATGTTGGACAACAAACTAGCGCCTAAGCGATTGGTTCAGGGTGCCCAAAATGGAAGAAATGGTGAAATTAGGCCCTAGACATAGCGCCTAGGCGCCATGGTCACGACGCTCAAGCATTAAGACTACTACTCGCTTCTTGCGAGCCTGCCACTCGAGCAACAAAATTATTTGACTAGAGAATCCTTTTTCGATTTTGATTTTCTTGAGTTGTATTTCATCCAAAACGCTTATAATGAGTTCCTATTATACACCACGTGATGTATCATCCTCATAGCATAGCAAAATATTGTATAGCACTGAGAGAACATCAAAGTGAGATTATCTAGATTATAGAGAGAGAGCACTTGCATATTTTGAGATATGTTGGGATTCTTTTGAGATCATTTTGTACTTCTTTGCTATTGATTATAACGAATTCTCCGCATTTGCTCGTGGTTTTTTCCTGGATTTGGCTTTTCACATTAAATCTTGTGCTGTTGTGTGATTCTTTTCATGTTCATATTTTCTTAGCTTTAATATTCATAACTTGTGGTATAAGTTCTATCACCAAGTTATTTTGCAAATTGACTTGTTTTCTAACCGTTATAATAGTCGCAAACTTGGTCATTTTGCATGGGGTTGCACGAGTTGCATGTGGCAATACTAATGTTGTTATTGAACAAAAGAATCGAACAATTCTCAATATACCAAGGAGCACGATAAATAGAAAGAAAATGCCAAAAGAATTTTGGGTAGAAGCTATCGATTTTGTTGTCTACTTGTTGAACTGGTGTGCAACAAATGTTTTAGCCCACAATACTCCACTTGAAGCATGGAACGCGATAAAACCATCAATATCTCACTTGAAGGTATGTAGATGCGTTGCATATGCCCATTTCCTTTATGAAAAGCGCTCGAATCTTGTTGACAAGAGTAAAAAATGTGTGTTCGTTGGCGGTTCAAGAACAAAAGGCTATAAGCTTTACAATCCAAGTGACGGTTAGTGAAGTGTGAATTTTGATGAAAAAGCAACGTGAAATTAACATGTTCAAGAAGACAGCTATGATTTTCTTCCTTGTTTGGAAGAAAAAGATGACAAAGAAAAAAGACACGAGATCACCACTCCCCCGCCATCTCCATCATGTGGTGAAATTGATGCTTCTAAAAGAAGTTCAAGTGAAAGGCCTTTGCGTACAAGGAGACTTAATGATATATACCAGGAAACCAAGAGAATTGATACTACTACTTTCTTTTATCACTTTGCAAATATTGAGCTCATAGATTTTAATGAAGTTGCCAAGGATGAGAAATGGAGAAAATCCATGAAAGAAAAAATATGAGAAATTGAGAAGAACTACACTTGGGAATTAACAACTCTTCCCAAAAGACACGCTGCCATTAGAGTCAAAAGCGTGTACCAAATAAAAATTCAAAAGATGTGGAAAGATACAAAGCAAGACTTGTTATGAAAGGATACAAGTAGCGTCAAGGCATCTATTATGAAGTTTTCACTCCATTAGCTTGGTTGGAGACCATATGGTTGATAATTTCTTTGGCGCTGAAAACACGTGGAAGGTTTTCCAAGTGGATGTCAAGTAAGAATTTTTCAATGGCTATCTTGAAGAGGAGGTTTATGTGTAGTAACCTCTCGGCTTCGTTGTGAAAGGAAATAAAGACAAAGTGTTGAAATTAAAGAAAGCTCTTTACGGGCTAAACAAGCACCAGGAGCTTGAAATTGTAGAATTGATAAATATTCCCCAAGAGATTAGCTTTAACAAGTGCCCTTATGAGCATGCTCTCTAAATTAAGGTGCATGACAATGGACTTCTAATTGTTTTCCTATATGTTGATGCTCTAATTTTATAGACAACAATCCTAAAATGTTTGAAGAATTCAAGAGAAAAATGTACAGGGAATTTGAGATTACAAATTTAGGACTTATAACCTATTATCTTGGGATAGAAGTAAAGCAAGACATTTTCATCTCACAAAAAATTATTCAAAAAAAAAAAAGTTTTACAGAAGTTAAACATGAGTAATTGCAATCCAGTTAACACTCCAATAGAATGTGGCAACAAACTTTCTAGATAAGATGATGGTGCGAAGGTGGACCCAATCTTGTTTCGAAGCTTAGTTGGATGTTTGAGATTTTTATTTTGTACAAAGCTCGATGTATTATTCGAAGTTAGATTGGTTAGTCATTATTTGGAGGCTCCAACAACGACACATTTGATAGCCGCAAAGAGGATTTTACGTTACATCAAAGGTACTCTTGATTTCGGGTTACAATATTATGCCTCTAATGAATTCAGAATTAGAGGTTTCAGTGATAGTGATTGGGGTAGAGATATTGATGATGGAAAGAGTATCATAGGTTCGTATTTTACATGGTTAACAAAGCTTTTACTTTGAGCTCAAAGAAACAATCGATTGTTACTATGTCAACTTGTGAAGTAGAGTATGTAGCTATCAATTCTTGTGTTACTCAAGCAGTTTAGCTGAGGTATCTATTGAAAGAGCTTCATTTATCAAAGAGGAAGCCTATTGTCGTGTGGATAACAAACCAGCCATGGCTTTAGCAAAGAATCCGTTGTTTCATGAGCGTAGCAAGCATATAGACACCCGATATTATTTTATGCACGAATGCATTGTAAACAAAGTGGTGAGATTAGTTAAGTAAAATCTCAAGGCCAAATTGGAGACATTTTCATCAAGGCTCTAAGTTCAATACTTCCAAGGCTTTAAGTATCTTATCTGGAGTCTGTAAAAGTCATGTCTAAGGGGCATGTTCGAAGAATAAACATTTATTTCACGTATTTAATTTAGTTTCATGAATTTAGAAATTTGGGATACATGTATTGGTAAAAATAACGTACCTAGTGAAATATAGTGCATGTAGTAAAATTAAATTGAGGGGATGTGATAGGAAGTCATACCTATGTAATCTTGAGTTGAAGATAAGTCCGCAATTGAATAGAAATCACTTCCTTCTCGTAAGTCCACTTCTATTCCCTACAAACTATAATTCAAATACAATAAGTATAATACAATCTTTAATTGGTTACAAAGGATATGAACAATCATATCATCCTCACTGAACCCATCCTGAGTTCTAACATCTCCTTTGATGATAACTTTATCTTCTGTAATCGTAGAACCCTACAAGACATATAATTGGGACTTCCTCTGCCCCTTTATCACTACTCTGACACTCTTGCTAACTTTCAGAACTCCACATCCACTGGTATACATGTACCAATTTAAATCAAGAGTACTCAAGAAGATAACATTTCACTTCAAGCCTGGAACATATCTCACATCACCCAGTGTCCTAACCATCCCATCGAACATCTTGCTTTTGACCTTACCAATACTAGCTAACTTATAAGGCAAATTATTTTCCATTACCACGGAACCCCTTGTAACATTTTCATATGTTGCAAACCTATACCTATTTGGATACATATGAAAAGTGTAAGCCATTTCAAGAATCCAGTCATCGTCATGTTTGGACTCACCGTCAGAAATAGTCAAAAGATCTCCATCATTGTAGTCTTCTTCTACAAAACTAGTTTCACTGGAATTGCTAGGTTGTCCTTTCTGATTTGTAGCAAATAATTTATTCATGTTCTGCTACTTTGAGTGGTCTTTCTTGTTGTGCCCCTTCTTCTTACAAAAAAAAAAAACAAACTATATCACTGTAATTAGCTTTAGATCCGCCCCTTCCATGACCCCCTGATTCTCTCTCATGAACAACAAAACAACTGCCCGGGCCTCCGATCCGACGACAACCCGCTTCATCTTTTCTCTAGAATAAAACACGTTATAAACCTCGTCAATGGTAAGAGTATCACGAATGTACATGATGTGTCCCTAAACGTCATATGTGAAGTGGGCAACGAACATAGCAAAATCAACCCTAAGTTATTTTCATTGTACTTGACTTTCATAATCTCCAAATCAACGACGATTTCCTTGAATACAGACAGATGATCTTCTAATGATTCACCTTCTAATAAAAGATGAGAATATGAACGCTGCTTTAGATACGTTTGTCTGTTAGACTCCGTGTCATACATAACTACTTAAAATTCAACCATAAAGCAGACTTTCTCCTTTACCACGTTCTGAAGAATTTTATTTGAAATATGAATATGTAACTGTGAAAAGGCTTTCTGAACCATACGTTGTTTCTCCAATATCAAATTTGAGGGCATCTTATCCAGTCTCAACAGAGCATTATCTAAATCCAATTGAGCAAGAACTATTTGCATTTTGATCTACCAAAACTTCATACTTGCCATTCTGAAACAATCAAACCTTCCCCTAGTTGATTAAATATTACTTTAATACGAGACCAAACTAGCTCTCCCAAGAACTTCGATCCTTGGCTATGATACTACTTATTAGAAAATAAATCAATTTGTAATAACCCAATTATAGAACTTATACCACCTATTATGAATATTAAAACCAAGAAAGTATGAAAAGATGAGGAAAATAACACAAGAACACAAAATTTAACATGGAAACCCAAATTCGAGAAATCTACGGACAAAGACGGAGAATTCACTATGATCAATAGCAAAAGAGTACAAAATGATTTAGTAAGACTTTCAACCTATCTAAAAATATACGAGTCTCTCTCTATATATAATCGAGATGACTAGATCTTCTCACTTTGATATTTTTCAATGCTATACAATTTATTTGTTATATTATCTCATGGTTATATCATGTGGAGTGTATATAGAAACTCGTTACAAGTGTTATGGATGAAGTAGAATACACGAATTTCAATCAGAATTGCAATAGGAGACTTTTCTTTCGAACAGGTGGCGCCTAAACACTACTAACCGGCATCTCCCTACCTCTCCTCATGTTTTGGGAGCCTAGGCGGCGCAACTTGGCCCCTGAGCGCCATCTCCCTAGTCCAAAACATACAAGGTTGTTTTCCACCCCGTCCCACCCCACCCCACCCCACCTACCCACCCGTCGGGGCAGGTTTTTTTTTTGCCCCATTCGGGATATGGCAGCGCCGGGGCGGGGCGGGTTTTTTTGACATCACTAATTCCAAAGTCTTTTTCCTATCAAACTTTCAATTCTTGATGAGTTTTGATCCATTTTTAAACTGGACTTCCAAACTAAGAAGACTTTTGTTCCTTTTTTTAATTAGGCAACCCAATTCTAATCCAATAGGAATTTGGGTCATACTCCAACAATCTTCAATCTTAAATTAGTTGGAGAAAAAAATCTTAGTTGCAAGATGAATTTGGGTTCTGCAATTCCTTGTGCAACCTTATTTGAAGCTTATTAGTCCCTCGAAGTTCAGTGGCAGTCGCATACCGGTTGAAGCTCATTTGACCATATTCGAGGTTCAGCACTCGATCAATTTCCAACCATATCTCAGTCAAGTAGGACTAAATTTTTGTTCTTCATTGCGAAAACCTGAGCTCACATAAACTTGAGTTTGGAAAGGATTAGTCTATCATCAATTTCTGAAGAGATTCTAGCAAAAAATTCCTTGACTAGAGTTACAGATGGTATCACTTTGATATCAAGTAGAATTTTCAGATATTATTCGTCCACTATTGTACCCAACCCATAGTCAATAAAGTCATTTATTACTGTAGTTAGCTAAAAAATAATAGGTCTACATATAAAAGTAGTGATGACTATCGAGATTCGAGAAGCAATGGTTATGTAGGTTTTTGTACAAGGCAAAACTAACAAGGCCATCTGTAACTCTAGTAAAGGAAATTCTTTGTTAAAACCTACAAGACATTGATGATCCGACTAATCCTTTTCAACATCAAGTTTTTGTGCTCTGCAAAACAATTGAATTTAGTCCTACTTTGATTGCCAAATGGTTGTGAATTAATTGAGTGATGAACCTTGACCATGGCCAACTAACTTTAAATGTGATGTGATGATGATGTGATTCACAAGAAGATTTTATGAAAAAGTGAGACGGCGTAGTCATAAATAATTTTCCAGTCGAGAAGTTTAGGTCAATTTTGAATTTAAATGGTCCGACAAACAAAACTCAGGAGTGTCCCTCATTTAAAACATTTTTCGACCAAATTTCATTGTTTCCAAAAAAAAAGCCCTTTTTTATTTTTTTGTTAATTTTGTTTTAGTAAATAAATGTGGAATTCAATTTCGTTTGTTGTGGATTGATCTTGAAGATTAAGGATTGTAAGCCTTAACGGCAGTTTTTCAAATAATAAAAAATTCAGTGAGAAACTTTCTCTCAACTTTGTCTCTTTCTTGACATTTGTAAGCAAATCAACAAGTCTGAGTTTTCATATGCGATTCTTATTCTTTCTTATAAAATTCCCCTCCTAAGTCAGATGGCTACTAATTGTTTGTGGGAAAAGAAGTCTATTGAAGAGTAAATTTCGTCAAGTACTACCTCCTTCACATTTTTCTCTCGGGACCAGTGTCCATTGATCTAGCTGGTCAGATCTACAAGTGAATCCAAAAAGCTCGTCGGCTCGGGCTCGGCTCAAAAAAGCTCGAGCCTAACCCGAG
Source organism: Fraxinus floribunda (assembly GCA_903798395.1). NCBI lineage: Eukaryota > Viridiplantae > Streptophyta > Magnoliopsida > Lamiales > Oleaceae > Fraxinus > Fraxinus floribunda. Next base: position 182 of record CAIGRS010227316.1, on the reverse strand, counting down.
CTTTTTTTTCTCGTTAATATGGCTACATGAACGTTAGTAGTATGTTACAACCACAAGAATTACATGAATTTAATCTTTTATCAAGGTGGAGTTAAAAAATATGTAATTTTTAAAATTTTGTTTCAAAAAAAATTGTACACAAAATATTTTATTTGTTTACAATTTTAACTCCGCATACGATA
>CAIGRS010227300.1:0-18826 GCA_903798395.1 Fraxinus floribunda | reverse complement strand
AAAGTAAATAACTTTTCTCCCAATGAGCCAAATGCATTCGACCAAGCCTGTCGTGGCAGAATCAAGTACGCGCTCAAAAAGGAAGTACTCGGAATGATAAATGAAGATGCTCGGCCAACCTCATCCAACTTCAAGATCGCTTCACGACAGAACCAAACTCTCAAAGATATCAAACCAAATACTCCATTAATAGTCAGTAGGACTAGGATTTGAATGATCTCACTTACCTAAAAGCCAAAAGACACTGGACACAGTTCAACAATTCATTACCAATTATCGTCCTCTGTAATTGTAATAACTCACTCAGCAGACATTTGTACAAGAAAGGTCACCTTAACAAACGAGCTACTTGAAGACAATTGACAAATAATCTTTAACCAGTTATCCTGTGAAGCATTTAACAATTCTAAGATGGTATGCCAAACTTGATAGTAATGATCACTTTCAACGCAAGAGTACATGCAATCTTACATCGTATAAACACTAACAACGAGCTAGCATAACTATGAATTGTCAAGATCCGCGATGGAAAATATAAAACAAGATTTCGTTGCAATACTAAGGGTGTGTTCGGTAAAGATTAAAATCGAATTATAATTGAAAAATTAGTCGTTATTGTTGACTTTTTTTAGATAGTGGGACCCAATAACGACCATATTTTTCGATTTTAATTAAATTTTAAAATCCAATTAAAATTGAAAACATAGCCGTTATTGAGTCTCACTCGTGTAATAAAAATCAACAATAACGACTAATTTTTCAATTTTAATCTCTACCAAACACGCCCATAAAACAAAGGGTTGGATCCGCTTTGCCAAAATTCATCCACCCATAAAAAGGAATGAAATCCTTAATAAACGTACAGAAGAAAAAGTGAATATTAATTTAAATAAGCAGAAAGATTAAATTCCAAAACAAGCAAAAGAATTTTCGTTTCAAACTGGCAACAACTTATTTATTCAAAAAGCAACTAAACAAGTTTTCATAATTCATCTGACCTGTGATTCATATGTTTTAACCAATCATTTCTCTGTCACCAGCTGTCACTGGACCCACTACTCCTCCATAAGTACAACACCAAAAACCACCCTTCAACACAACAAATCCCAATTCTCTCCTGCCTAATTCAATTTCTGTTCCTGCTCCAACTTGCAAATTTCAAAAATCCGATGGCGCAAGTTAGTATTGCAAAGTCCCTCCTGCTAGCTTATGCTGTTGTTGCTATCTCTGCAGCAGCTGTTACTGTTACTGTTTCTGCTCAGGAGCCAGCTCCATCTCCCGATGTTGGAGATGCATTCTCCTTGCCAGTCTCTGGTGCCATCATTGGGACATCTCTTTTGTTCTCACTTTTCGCTATTTTGAGGCATTGAGTATCAAGCTATCTGATTTTCTCTTGTATTTTCTATTCTCCTTGTGACTTTGCGTTTTCCGGTGTGGATTCAGCTATGGATTTGTTATGATATTATGTGAGTTCTATGGAGTATCATTCTCGGGTTTATTATATTCTTCTGTATGCACATAATGAGAGAATAAATTTGATTCCTACTTACAAAATTGTGGCTGTGCATTTTCTCTGAATTTTACACTTCTCAACCTTTCATCCACAGGGACAACCTTAGCACAGATCCTAGTACTAGTAATAAGGTTCAAGTCAAACTGTAAAAACCAGTCTGATTCAAGGTAATCAACACTAGATTTTAACTTACTATTCTCTTTTAATCTCGTATACTTATCCAATCCTTTCATTTAATTCTTGTACATAGAAAAGGAGATTCAATCCCTTCAACCTCAAATTAAAAAAGCTGTTTCACCTGTACAAGTATTGAAATTGTCAAACCTAAGACATGGAGATAAAATGAATGCTACAGTAGATTATTCTTGGTCTATACTAGGTCAGCAAACAGTGCTGTAATGGTGTTTCTACATTAATTGATGTAACAGAATGAAGATAATGTTATTTTCAACTTCATGAAAAACACAAATATTGCAATAAAGGGGGCTTATTGAACCAAAAGATTAATTACGCAACTACCAACAATCTTGATCCATTAATTACGATGGTGCTTCATCGTCCATGTACAAACGGTCAATGAAGTCAATAATGAACTGAAAGAGCATTTTATTAATTTCAGTAATAATCATTATTGAACTTCTATTGGCTGAACAAGGATCTACTACCAAATGCATTGGACGAAAACTATCACAGCACAATCAAGTGGACAAACAAAATGGAAGGATTCGGTATGATAAATGATGATGCTCCAGCAGCTCCAGCAACCTCATCAAACTTCAAGATCACTATCACAACCTTACAGAACCGAACACTCAAAACTTTCAAACCGGCTGAATCCATTGATCGTCACTGGGATTTGTATTCGAATAACCTCACTTACCTAAAAGTCAAATGACACTCTGCACTGTTGAACAACAACTCAACGAATTCTGTCTCTAATTGCATTGAATCAGTCAAAAGATATTTGTATAACTCTTTAAGAAAGGTCACCCTCACAAATGGACACTTCGGCTGCACAAAGGTTCATCCCACCAGTCCAACGAGCTACTTAGCGACAATTGACAATTGACAAATAATCTTCAACCAGTTATCTCATAAATCATATGAAAATTGTAAGATGGCATGCCAAACTTAATATTCATTGCACTGAATGATTCATTATTATGGATCACATATCATCACAACATTACATGTATTATCATGCTCATATATACAATTTTGCATCTAGAAATGCTCTTAGTTCTCTCCATTTACTTTTCCACATTTTTCCTCTCAAGTATTGCAGTTCAAACATCATTTCAAGCAAAAGAGTTCTCATTTCAAACTGGCAACAAGTCAATAAGCCCTTGTTTGAGCCCCATTTTTTCCATCAAAATATATTCTTGAATAGTGATTTGACCACATTTCAACCACACATTCTTCAAATAGCAACTACACAAGTTTCCCTAATTCATGCAAGGGCTTTCCGAAACGAAAATCAGAATTTAAAAATTATACCCTAGAAAATTGGCACAGAAAAAAATTAATCAGATTGGACTAACTCCATCTTGATATTGAGAATTATAAACCTTAATTCTATTCATCGAGAGCATTCAATTCAAAAAAAGAAAAATAAACACTCAAGAACACGCAAGTTTTATAGAAGTCGCATCAATGTGCCGTCACTACAGTAATTCACTATGAGAGAGAGAGAGAGATTAACAAGAGAAAATTGTACGCCTATCTTCTCTATCTTCTCTCTCTCTTTTGATGAAAATTCTAACGGACGGCTCTTTATTTATAAGATAAATTAAGGCAAAATCGAATTTTATAAGGGCTCCAATCCTTTAATAGAATTTTATAAGAATACAAATTCCTAAACAGTTCTTAATGAAATCTTAGTCGAACCTAGGGAGCCTCTGCCTCCTTCCAACCTTACGGCGACCTCACCGCGGAGGTCAATCCACGACCAGCTCCACGGAAAGGCAATAATTAGGATCGACAATAAGTAAACTACACAGCTTAACACTTGAACCGTTCAAGGACTTCTTGTTACACCCATGACTCGATGGTAAGATCGGGTTTGGCATTGAGGCCCACGCCAAGTATAACAATTGCGAAGAAACTAGTTGATGTAGTGGGGAAGTTTCGAATCATCTTGCTTTCGAGACTGGCCGGCCGACAGTGGCATCTGGTTGAACAAGTACCCCTTGGGTCGCTCCTTGTGGCCCAGGCTTGCCCCCTGGCTCAGCCCATTTCCTCCATCTCTCCTTGTGGCGGGTCTCAGGTGAGATTGTAGTGTGCTGTCGGGCAAGGACTTTAGTCTTTTAATGATGGCATTCTGGTGGGGAGAGAGAGAGTTCGAGGCTCAACGCTTGCCAATGATCATGTTTCTAAATGTGGGCTATTTTTGGTGGGGCAAACTTTTGTAATGAACTTCTTCATATAGTGTTATGTTTCTATTAGTTCAAAAGGTGCATAACATACAACTAAAAAATTGGTCCGATTTGATTAAATTTTAAGTTGTTAAAAATAATCAAATATATTATTTAAATATTATATTCAATACACCTACAATATTAATTATTAAAGCCTTAGACGTGGACAACTTTTAATAAAGAAATACATCGTACCCAGAAACTATTTTAATACTGTTAAAACCGAACTACCACACTATACAATGTTGAGATATAAAAATCAATGTACCAGCTAAGCTATGACGAAAGGTCATAGGCAGCATATAACGAGCTTGCTAGATATATAGAGGAAAGTCCAAGTAAAGATTCCGTCTGACATTATATAAAAACTAATAATCATAAGCCTAGAAGCTTTTTCTTCTATTGGCTGCTTAGCATACTGTTCTAAAACGAATAACTGTACAAAAGTTTTTTTTTCTTCTTTTCCTCGTTAATATTTGTCCAGTTCACCAGAGCAAACAATAAAGAACAAAAAAGTAAAGAACATGTCACCCAAATATCAAATTTGCAGTCTTCTTCCCCAACCCGATTAACAACCACTTCACTCGCACACAAAATACCAGAGGAGAACAGCAGAAATCAAGCAACCTTGAACTTATTCAAAGCTAAGATTAAGCATAAGCACAAATTTCACCACTTCACTAGCACTCGCACTCGTACACAATATATATGTCATGCATGCGCGTGCCCAAGAAGTGTGTCAAGTGTCCTCGATCAACCGGTCCACTACATCAAATTATGGTAGCTATCACCAACCGAATCCATTAAAGCAGTCTGGACAAACACCTTGACCCTCACCCCACAACCAACACCAACCACCACAAAACAAGTTGTTCAAGAACACATGGCTAGTGGAAAACCAGATGTCAACTAAAAAATCTATACCAGTCAGTAAAACACATCTTCATTCCTGGGTAATTGGCACGACCCTTGAAAATTATCTTAACATTTCGATTTTAAACACGAGCAAGGTAGAAAAAGGTTGGCAAAACCAATGGCATTAGGTTGTTCATTCCATTGTACTAAAAGGAAGAAGATCATTTATCCATAAAAGGTATAATTTGAGTTTTTTTAATAGGTAACCCACATGATGTTATCAATTAGGAAAAAGGGTGACACAATTAAGCTAACAATCAATGTCCAATGGCAAAGCTAACATGTAGTGATTAAAGAAGCAAAAACCACAAATCCCAGCTTCCAAATTCATTCTTTCCAAAATAAATCAGTAAAAAAGTTTCAAATTTCATCCTGAAGAGTCAAGGTCAGCAGAGTTTCTCTTAAGAATCAAATGTTCTTATCACTTTTCAATTTCAACACAACGATCCAACATTCCACATAAAATTTACAAAATTCAAGTCAATATATTGTTTCCTGGCAGTGCAAAACAAATACAGTTCTCTCATATCTACATCTCATAACAAGTTTAAGCGGTACAGCATGAGACCCAACCGCCCAGAAACGAAAAAGGCAGGCATTAGAAATTTGCACTTTGTTCCAATGTCAAACCAACAACCACAAGCCACATTTGATAAATATTAATAATCTACCTTCGGAAGGTCAGAAGTTCGGGGGATATTAAGTGTGCGATGGCGCGGCGTAGGCGGGGTAAAAGGCGGAGCATATAGGAAATGGTAGGACGGAACAGAAGCTCCATCATCTCCACGAACTGGCTTAGGTTCCTCATCGGCGTCACGTAAAGAGTCAGCGGCGCCGCTGCAGATATCACGGCTAAGAACAGATGCAGCATTATTTGTGTATATTAATGTATGTATTGATTAACGGTAGAGAAAATGGAGGGTTTTTGTACAGAACGAGGAAGGTGGGACAATGGGATTGATTGACTGATGAGTTCGGGATCGCGGTTGATGTATGGTCATCACGTTTTAATCAATTATTAAAGTAATACAATTTCTTTTACTTAAAATGTAGAAAATAAATTATTTAAAAAAATTTACTTTTTGTGCCCTTCATGTTACAATTTCATAATTCCTCAAAATTTCAATCCAAAAAATCGTCAAATTTGACACACAGAAAATGTTGCCCCAAAATTCAAATAGGCAAGCCATAAAAAAAAAAAAAGAAATCGCCTTCTCCTTCACCACGCACCCACCCACCCCATCCCCTGCAAAATATTCAATTCATTTTGCTTAGTTGATTTATCTCTATCGACTACTACCCAACAAAACAAAGAAAATATCTCTATACCTATGCAATCCAAGTTTTATTTTGTCCTTGTCTGGAACACCGGATAAAATTGAAACGATATGGTGAAGATTTGCATGGCCCTTGTGTAAAGATGACGCGACATGCCCAAAAATAATAACAAAGAAACGAGCTACTACTCGACTAATGCTTTCACACTTGTGCATGCCAAAATCTGTACATTAACACAGCACAATTATGCAGTAATATGGAAGCGACTACAGACGAAAATTGTGAACAAAATAAGTTAATTAGAAGTCAAACACACAAGAAGTTGCTGGCAGATTTGCCTTACATCCATCGAAGGATCAGATAACGATAGACTTCGAAGCAACGTTCTTGCTTCGAGTAGCCTCTCGGATATACTTTCTACAATCTCTTCATCGCTTGCCATTAGAGATGCCAGTAACTTGGAACCCGCCATTTTTTCCTGTCAACAACAAAAAATCACTTCGTGAAGAAAAAACCGAAGGGAAATTTGGCACAGAAATTGAGGTTTCCATCTTACGCGACAAAACATCATAAAGTGAAAGTGAAAGTGAAATCAGTATTTGCTTAGATTCATAGCAAAAACCTGGCCTTGTGTACAAGATGTGTTCTTGAACTCTCAATTAAGGAGGTTTCAAGAGTTAACAAAAAAAAACTTGAAAAGAGTTGAGAAAATAAGTCGGTGAGCTCGTCAATGTAGTTAACTAAAGAGCGCAGTTCAAGATAAGGAGAATGAAGCATTCAAAGAACTTCAACCCGATTACTACAATCACATTGTTTCCAAAAGTACCTTGTGTGATCCTTCTCTAAGTGATTTCAAAGCAATGCTGAGGAGATCGGATGAATATGGAGAAACAAAAGACTTCAAATGGTATACTGCCGAGAAAAGAATCTGGATGCATGCAACCCTAATCTCAGGCTCCACCATTTCCTGCCAACGACAAACAGGTCGGTGAAACAGGAAAAAGCACGTCGGTCTTACCCCGAGTACTCAATATTCAGTTATATACTTGTATGGGAATCTAAATACAGAGATTCAGATATTATCGTACCCTAGCAGATTGAATAATACGAGGAAGAATTTTCCGAACAAAGGGTTTCTTTCCAGTCCCTGATATCTTTTGACAGGCACTTATGAGTACGTTAGCCATGCATAGGCGAAAAGAGAGGCGAACTGTTGCCTTAGATGTGTAATCGTGTTTATCAGACTTGGAGGAGAAATCCTTCACATCATTTGTTAATTGATGGATCACATATGTCAGTACAGAACCTTCGACAACTGCATCACCTGCAGTCACGTGCCACAGGTTCCATGAGGTTCAGCTTGAAGTATAAGAGCATGTTTGGGTTAAGCTTACTGAAGGAAAATTTACATTTTGTTCGCAAACATGTTCGGATAATTTTCTCTTTTCATACCTTCTAAGTTAAAAAGTTGCTTGTTTTAGAAGTAGCTATTTATAGCTTAAAAAGCTAACATATTTCAAACTTTGACCGATGAAAAAATTATTAAAACTTATATGTAAACATTTTAAGCTTAGCAAACATGCTCAAAGTACTTGCATGAAGTTAAAGTTATACCAACAGAGTGGATGCCATTTCCAACATGGCAAGTATCTTCCGAGTTTGAGACCCTTAGTGACTTCGGAGCTTGCAAATCAGTGCATAGCATCAAGGCCAGACAATCAATGCACCCGTGTTGTGCTTTGGAAACTGAAGCAGAAATATAAGGTTTTCAAGATGGCAGAATTAATAAGAGATTCAGCAGCACAAAAAAAAATATTTACTCACTTTCATCTCCGTCCACTGATGACCATGATAGAATATTCTGAATTGTTTTTCTTATTCTGAACAAATCAGGATGCTTATACACATTAATGCCTCTGACCTACATCACAAAAAAGGGGGAAAATGGGAAAGTAGTAGATATAGAGAACAGTTTCTCAAGATTGATCATCATAAATAAAATGAATGCTCATGGGAACTGGAAAACTCACCATTAGAGATGTACAAATCGAAAATAGACAAGCTTTTATCATTAATACATCCTTAGCATTAGCAGCATATTCTAATTGAGAGGACATCATTGGAATTAGAACCTGCAAATAACAAGGCAGGGTAATCAAGATCATTAATGTAACTTAAGGAGCATAGGCATAAACCATGGAAGAAATTATGGAGCTTTGACAAGGAACCAGAAAAAAAACACTTTGAACGTAATAATGAAGGACGCTATCATGTTTCAACAATCATGTTAGAATGTGAAGCAATAATCCTCCTAGTAAATATGGAAAGGCACTAACATTAATGTAAAGTGTAAACCATATATTTCACAGCATGCTTAATCTTTAAATCAAATTGTTGCATACATTGGGATGAATTCGCCCACATAGCTCGGCTGCGAGTTTCCGAACATCTTCAAATTCAGACTTACTCAAGGCCCTGAAGAAGACATCAATATACATAAATCAATTTCCTTATCCAAGAAGTGATAATAAGTGTTTAATTATCAGGCGAACCTGTTTATCAGAAGCTCAACAACACATTCAGTACCCTCAAAGCTGAAATATCCTTTCTCTGTAAGAAACGTTCATTTGGAGGGTAGTTACTTTAGTATAAATTTTAACAAATCAAAAGGCTTAGCATTTATTACTGTTAGCAGTAATTAGTCAATAAATTTCTACATATTAATTCTATATCAAACAAGATGTAACACTGTTGGGATCATAGAAGTGTTTAATTATTGTGTTCAACTCAATCGCTGTTTTTCCCCAAAACACCATCAAAGCCTAAGTGAGATTTTAGGCTTCCACCAAGACCCAATTTGTGTGTGTGTGAGGTGGAGGTCGGGGCCGGGGTTTTTTGGATTCCCAACCCTCCGTATTTATATGAAAGTGAGGTACAACACAATCTGAAAAATAGCTATTTGAATTGTCACTCGGCATCTTGTCAAGGGCCACTTAAAATAATTAGAACGAGAATTAAATAAATGCATCATATAAGAACTTGATAGAACTCGTCAGCCCACAAGGCCCAAAGTCACTTTTATTAATTAACTTCTTGGTAAGAGAGTGTAGATTTCATTCAAGCACAGTGAAATGCATGTCATACATAAGCATAAATATGCTAGTGAAAAGTTCAAAGTATCAGCTTTATGGACATCAATACTGCTGTCAATGCACGTGTCTCTAAAAATTCTTTCAAGGTGTATGTGTTCCGAAATCTATATACATCCACTGGAATGAACCACTAGGACAGCATGTACAAAATTGAAAGAAATAAAAAATACATTAAAGTAAGAAAATCATACCATCAACCACACATTTTCTTTGGCGTTCACCATAAACAAGGGGAGAACTTAGGTCATCAAAAACTCTTAGAGGGAGCAGTCTGATTATGAGAAGTGGACAAAGGTGACTAAAGAGAGAATGTTCCCATTTCATGGTGTCATTAATTGCATCTTCCTTGCCTTGCCATTTGGAAAAGCTCTCATCAACTCTGCTCAAATCAGAACAAAAATAGAAAACACGCGTAAACCATTTCACCCTCATGAAAACTTTCCTTACGAGCAACTATATAGTATGATAACAATTGACCAAATTCATTCCAAAAGTGAAATTTGACATGTATTGAATCAAAGGAGCAAACGAAATTCAATACATAGCAGTAAGAATCACATTCAAAACTATGATCCATCAAAGTAATTGACTAGTCAACACAACACTGTCAAAAATTTATCCCAAACATGGAGATCTTGTTAATTATAAGATGTAGTCTACTTTGTCTTTTGAGACCATAACAGAAAAGGCAAAAAGAGCTTTGCCTTTCAAGATGAAAGAAAGGTCACTACATGTCAACTAGTGAACGAGTATGAAATTATAGTCTAATACATTGTGTTCTTCCAGATTCGCTTCAAAGCATCTTGGTATTTCATATACCAGGCAGAAGATAACTGTGGTGAATTTTTAGTAACCTGCTTCAATTAGTAGTGAGGACTAACACACAGAAAATACTCATGAGCACAGTGAAAATGAAAAAAGGGCCAAACAGAAAATTTACTGACATTTTCCCCCCTCTTGTATACAAGATAAGTCGATGAAAGATCACATTTGAAGCTTCGGCCAAATATTCACTTATATAACTCAGAAACTTCACAGTAATAGCATTCGATGGTTCAGATATCATCTTGTCTATCAAGGGGCCAACCATTACATCCCAATCTTCAACCTGAAATTTTTCACAAAATTATAGTAGTGAACTCTAGTGCTTCAAAGGGAATTCGGTGCAAGGCAGTAAAGGCAGACGATAGCAAAGGTGAGGGAGTGTGGAAGGGCGTAGAAGCAGCCAGAATTGTAAGCAAGCCAGTAATTACAACACATGAAATTCAAAAGAGCTTATTTTGAGAAGTGGTTGGACTCAAGAGAGACTAGGAAGAGATTAGTTCAAGTTGGAAGAGGCTTCATTTGACCTCATTTGGGAATAAAGAGGTAAAAAGTTTTTTGAACAATGTTCGTAAATTTATGGAGAGCAGATTAGGGAAGAACAAAGTGCCCTAACAGCAACCTTTTGGGGAAGCTCCATCCTATATGAATTACTCAATGGGGCAGTAGCAGTTGAAGATCATCTGAGGATACCTCGCAAGGAGAACACAACATTAAAGGCAGAGCTTATGAAAAAGTGTAAGCACCAAACACGGGCTAAAGATGGCAGACTTCACTTTTCCAGGGTTACGTAACCCCGTGAGCAAAAAATGAAGAAGCTTTGGAAGGAAGTGGAGCAGGAGCATGAGAGGAGAATAAAATTGATAATATTGAGTAATTGATAGATATAATACCACAATAAAGCTAGGTGTATAACACGGAGACCAAGAAAATTAGAGTACAATCTAACTTACAGTTTTTGCCCACTCTGGCAGCAGCTTCAGCAGCCTATCAGCATCGACCTTCGACCCTATACAGAAACAAGAGCATACTACATTAAAGAGGTTACTGGATTCTTCTACTTTAGTAGTTGTTTGGTTGTGGGGGGTACAAAAGCGGTTTGGACGACACTTTAAAGTCAAAGGATGATTAGAGCAAAATTCTAACCAGGGTTGGGAGAGGAATAAGATGTTTTGTGCATACCTTCTTCATTACCAGAAGAAGAATCTGCAGGATCTGGGTTCAAGCAGAGATTGCTGCCGAAGACAACAGTAAATTTGTAAATGCTCAACTACAAAGCCACTATATTATAGTGAGGGCAAACACCTTTTATAAATAAATTGAAGAAAAGTTCTCCTTTTATCCTTTCAAATACTCCATGATCCACAGAGAAGGATTATACTACAAACTATACACTGTATTGTTCACATCATTTCGCAGGAGTAAGAATGTAAGATATGAAAAAATTAATTATTATATGAAGGTACCTAAGACAGTCAAGCAGCTTGCACACAACTTCAGGTTTTTGTCTATGATTAATAAGCAAGGCCATGAGAGTACTACTCACGGATAGCTGCACTTTTCCTTGTGTGGAGTAAAATAGACCAACTAGTGTGGACAATACTAATGCAGGGTCTGCAAGAACAAAAACGAAGTCATTGATGTCAGTAAAACAGTTCAATTTTGAAAGTTTTAATCCACAACAGGCGCAAAGAGAAGGCAATTTCACACGCAAGAGACGAGCCTTTATTTTTCTGCTTCAATCTGTTGCTTGAAGAATTGTAGGGCATATAGTAATGTGTGTGTGTGTTTGTGTGTGTGTGTTGGGGGTGGAGGATATGATTATGCATTCAGCGAACAAATGAACCTAAACACTATAAAATTGCAAATAGAAATATACATGATGCAACCTTACAGGCAAAGCTATATCAAAATACACAAGGTAATAATATTCTTTTCTGAAATATCCTTCCTATGACCAAGAGAATTTTAATGCACTATTTTTATCCAACAGAAGTTATGCATCACCCAAAAAGACATGGGCTAGAGACTCAGTGTTCAGACTAACCCATAATGGGAATCAAATTGGACGCCTGATTTTGAATAGCACAATTTTCATTTCTGAGGCATCCTAACAAGTGGTTTGCAATGTCTTGCCTGCAATTCATTTAAATGTAATTTAACAATAAGAATCTGAATCACAAAAACGACATGGAAGTACCATAAAACCTTGTATCAACAGAAAGCAGTTACACGTACCACATTTCTTGTGAGAGCACATTAACAGACCCAGATGATATGTGTATGAGATCTGAAATAACATCAACGGCATTCATCCTCTGTGCATCATTTTCAGAATCAATGCGCCTTAGTACCTCTTGCAGGCACCAAACATCTGGGCATCTGCCAAGTCAATAATGCATCACATTTGGAATAAAGATGGCATCTAACAAAACAAACCTGGCAAGTGAATAATAAACATACATGGAACAATATTCTGCAATAAGATTAACAACTGCTTTCGCTGCCACATCTCTCTCATCCAAAAGATGTAGAAGTGAAGGTAGAATGGCTTCTATTTGTCTATTGTCATCAAGATTGCTTTTCAACAGGTTCGTCCTACACATGACTGCTTTGAATATGCAAATTGCACCATCGATTACTTCCTCGTCGGCACAGCTTAGCTACAATAAAACATTCTTTAGTGCTGAACACATATGATTGCTTTCACGACTATGATATAAGCTTATAGAACAAAAATTACTCTATCCCATAGACATGGCCAGCATTGGCCCAGTATTCCCAGCGAGAATGACTCCTAAAGATTGACTGACATTAAAGATGGGAAAGTCCATGGATTAATTTATACTGCGAAGTTTCGTATCATTAACTTTGCCCCAACCAATTTTAACAAGCTGAAAAGTAGATTTCCCAGTCACATGGAAAACACGGGCTTTTACAGGTTTTAGATTTTTTTCAAGGTCAACTTGGAAACTCATCAAAAAACATATGCTAACATCAGATCAGTCTTGGTTATATCACCCAAAAACTATGAGGATATAATAGTACAGCCAAAACCAAATAAATATTGCAAGTTTTCTACTATTTTGCAGATTTACTTGTCCTTGGAGGATGAGATTGACTAGCTGCATTAATCCAATGCAGCATTTCTCAGAGTTACTTCTAATAAACGATTTTCATTTAAAAGCAGTGGCAGAACTTTACTTTAAGATAACTCGGCCATGCACTCTTCTTCAGAAAGAGGAGCTCCAGCTCGAAAGCAAAGTCTAGAAGTGTTGAAAGAGTTAAGTTCATTCGCATTAGTTCATCCAAAGTTCCTTGCCCAAATACAATCTTGGGCCAAGAGTTGCCAGCTTTTTTTGTTTGGGCTGGAAGTTAAAAGAAAGTCCTAATTGCTGTCTACTGGGACCTATAGGTTTATGGACTAAGATTGGTCTTCTGAAAAGTTGAGTTTTTTGGTTCAATTTGAATTGGTTTGATCCCAATGCCTCGCCAGAAAGGGTTCGCGAAAGGAAAACTGTCCAGCTTTTCAAGCCCTTAAAGAATCCTCTCAGAAGCCCATGTATATTAGTCAAAGATGTGACTTTCACAGGATCAATTGCTCTTTGCCACAATTACCCTATCACCCCTGCCAGGGGCAGAATGTCCTTTCATCTCGAACCTCCGACAGCCTCTCCATGCACGCGTTCTTTCTCTCCTCCCCTCAGCCATACATCTCTTTTTTTCTCTTTATTTTTCTCCTTTCATCTCGAACCTCCGACAGATAGACAAATGCATCATTCCCTCCCCCCAAAAGCTAAAGAAAAAAAAAATAAGTCAAACCATATCTAAAACTAGATTTCCACCTAAATAGGAAAGTGTTTACCAAAAGCTTCTAAAGCAGAAAAAGTAAAACTATACAAGTGCCCAAATAAAGAAATTTGATATAAGCATTGCATAATGCTACCTGAGATATGAGAACTTGAGATATCTGAGATGCAAAATCAGTCATTGCAGCTCCAAATTTCTTGTCATCTAAACGGCCCAATAAAAGGGAAAGACAATTTAGGAAAAACTTTATGATCTCTACTCCACTGTCCTTATTCGAACTAGATTCTTCAGCGTGATTAACTGCATAGAACTGCAAATGTTCTTCATCAGGATTTAAACTAAATCAATAAACATATAAGAACAACAGGGTGGAAAGAACATAAGCATACGCACATGCCTGCACATATCTATGTTCACTTGACTTCTAAATTTAAAACAAACAGAAAATGGACCAAAATTTGAGACCATGAGGTATTCCTTTTTTGTAACACGAGTTCATAATCTATACAGTTAAGGATTTAGATTGTTGTGTCAACTACTAAATGACATTTCACCAAATAAACTGTAGTCCATCACATTCATGTAGATTTGGGGGCTTTTTAAGTTTTGTTACCTAGTGAATGCATACTACTCCCAAACCCAGAGGCAACACGAGAGAGAGAGAGAGAGAGAGTTTTAGATCCTTGCTTCTCTCAACAATCAAACCAGATTAAAATGCCATATCAAATGTAATCATTCATACCTGAATCCCAGACAAATATTGGTTCAAAAGTTCTCTATATTGATGAGCAAATTTGTGATCTTCCAAGTGTAAGAGCACGCCATAATGTTTCCAACAAGAAGAGAGAAGCAATGCTCCAGTCTTCACCATCTCGAAGTCTGTCTTTCAACATGATTCAATAAAATACATAAGAACTGAGGTTGGGTCAAGCAAAGTCACACAATTACAAAAGGCTTGCAACATTCAACATCAATTACACCTGCTTTATTTTGAAAACTATTGTAACGCTTTTTCGTTTCCAGCAACCACTTAAATACTTTCTCTAGTCCTCGAGAGTGCAAAGGCTGACTTTTTCTGCTCCACTGTATATTTTAAAAAGAAGGAAATGATCTAGTGAGTAAATCTCATTGTAGCTTTGCAACAGGTTGCCAAACAAGACTGTAAAGCATTAAAATAAAAAATATGAAAATCAAGTTATGATATATTATATAAATTCTGAATCAAATTAGCTCAAAGTAATCTACTTTTAATATATAATGCAAGACTAAAAGCCAGATGTATAGCCCAGTCAAGCAGCAATAGAAAAACTAATACATCGAAAACCTCCGCAATCAACACAGGAACAAAGGCAAACATAATCTGCACAAAGATCTAGTTTATGTATACCGAGTTAAGAACATACAGCTGTAAGTCTCTGCACAAGAGTCATGAGTTGATCCAGATGATCCCAAAGCAACAATTTCATTTCCAAGCTGCTCTGCAATTCAGATGCTTTCCTCAAAGTCTTTGCTTCTCTTTCACTGGTATCAGCTGATAATAAAGCAATAGGTCTATTATTTGCATTAAGGACGGATGACTTTTTACTAATATCTGAAGAACTGGACACCATATCCTTTCTGGTCAATGCTACTGTAAGAGATAATATGAAATCAGCAGCAGCAACTGAAAGGCGAGTTGGCAACTCAAATCCCTCCTGCAAATTGCTGCAATATCATTTATCAAACACCGGGGTCAAAAAATTAAAAAGGTTGCACGTAAAATCATGCCAATCATCTGCCCTCAGGATCATTGATGCAAATCAACTGAGCATTATCTCTAGCACTATATCTAAAGAAAAAAATACCTTGTTATAAATATCATCGATTCATCCACATCATAACTACACCAATTTAACAATAATATCTACCAGATGCTTGTAAATACAGGGATCATGATTGAAATATAAAGACAATTTTATTTGGCTATATGACAATAATGTTTGAGTAAAGGCTATTTATCCAAGGTGCAGATAATGATTTTTTTCCATTAGTCAACACTATAACGAGGAGTAGAGTTACTATTCGAACAGTCTTACCTTGGGATTTCTTAACTAAAAGCTAGAAGGTAGGGGATTTATTTAAAGTACAGGTTCCTATAACAATTCCATAGAGAAATGATACATAAAAATTAAAATCAACTCGTCATTGAAGTCCAGAAACAAAAGTCTTAACCAATTGCTACAACATATGTTTAAATTGGGAATTATATATTATAAAATTTCAATTTGTAAAATAAAGCGAGAGTTACTTCAACCAGCTGCAGTCAAGTAATAGTTACTAAGTAAAACCTCATCAAGTGAAAAATTAAAGGACAAGCGGGGAGTAAACTTCAAGTTATTTGATAGCACTAATAAGAAGATAGATACCTTCCATTGCATGTTATTGATAAAAGATGGGTAACACATGAACAAAACATCTTCAACATTGCATTATACCTCTTCTTTATTCCTACAAAAAGGAAAAAAAGAGAGAAAAAACAATAACTTAACAAACCCTGGTTAGTTTACTAATTAGGGGGAGATGAACATGATAACATACCTAACTGTCCCCAATCCCCCCACTAGCCACGAAAGAAAAAATTGAAGATAGTAACATTATATAGAAGCTGCACTGAAGGTGCCAAAAATATCACATTTTGATATCAAGTTGATTTAAAGTAAATGCAAATTTTACCGTCAGTCGCAATATTTTTCACAGTATTCTCGTACTCTATAAGGCTGCGTCCAAGAATACACCACCCAAGGGCAATATAACGATCATCCTTTCTCGATATAATTCCTGCTAAATTTCCTAGAGTATCTTGGAATAATAAGTCATCTTGAAACAGCCAGTTCAGAAGTGCCATAGCCTGGTTCCCGTGTTTCAACTCTCTTGCTCTCAACGACTGACGAAAAAAGTATTTAACATTCAATTAATCATTATCCAAACGCAATCATATTGCTTACTGATAGTAAATGGTTTGTATAATTTGGTAGAGAAGTGTTCTATACTTAAGCAAGTGCAATGTACAAAAATGAGTATATTTTTGCCCTGTTTGGTACACATTAATTTTTTCATTTTCATTCTTCTACTCATTTTCAACCACACATTCTTCAATAAAATAATATTTTACATCATATCAATAACTTTTCATTCTTTTTCAACCACACATTATTCATCAATCTACTATTCCAGAATTCATTCTTCTAAAATAATGTGGCTCAAACACACCCTTTGTTGTAAATTTGTTCAAAACAATGTTTTTATAGTTTATGGGCATAAAAAGAGATTTATTTGGCCCAAGTTGATGAATTAAAAATAAATTGGAAAGTGAGAAATTATGCCAATGCGTACACAAAGGCCAATGGCCATGCGTATACAAGGAATTGTATGCAGAAAACTGAAGCAATTTTGCTTCTACTATGCGTACGCAAGGATATAACCATGTGTAC
This sequence comes from Fraxinus floribunda, assembly GCA_903798395.1. Lineage (NCBI taxonomy): Eukaryota > Viridiplantae > Streptophyta > Magnoliopsida > Lamiales > Oleaceae > Fraxinus > Fraxinus floribunda. The sequence continues at coordinate 1,449 of CAIGRS010227300.1, read as the reverse complement.
GCATTGTTCAATTTTATAGCCGTTGAGCTTTTTTTCATTTGAAATATGATGTTGAGTTTTCCAACTTTTTATGAATTGTTGGGGCATGTTCGAGGCATATAGATGGAAATACTATGTATAGATAATGTATTTTCATTTCCAAATATAAAAAACAAGAAGTAAATCATTACTTGAGATATTCCTATTCATTCATCAAATATTCAAACTTAAAGTTTTCCAAAAAAAAAAAAACTAGGAATAATCAATTGTGCTTTTATGCTTCTTTCTTGAAAGCTTGTCGATCCACTAAACTATTTGCCGGAAATCCTAAAAGCATACTAGAGGAGGCAAATATCATTTTTAGGATAGGGTATCATATACGTGTTCAAGCCTCATTCTTCGTTTCATTTTGTTCAAGTTTCTATATTCATTTTCTCCTCTTCAATATTTTCAACATATTTTGCCAATCAAAAAAATTTAAGTGCATATGAGCTAATCTTTAAAAATTTACTTACAAGTACACAAATAATTTTTTTCTCTTATCAAAGTTTAAAATAAGCGAGTTATTTATATCGATTTGAATAAGCTGATTTTTTTTATTTTAAAGTAACCCATAAAATAAGTAATATATCCAAAACATGTGCAAAAATCACTTAAAATGAAATTTTAAGCTTAGCAAAAAATGCTGAAGATTACTTGTAAAATTAGGAAAATGGGAATTGAAAAATTAATTACATGTTCAATCATGGGAATGAGAACTTGGTCCAATGCCTCATTTTTTTCCACGGCATCACCTACGTACTTGTGAAGAAACCACAGCGAATCTTCTAATGAAGCTGTAAAAATCGAACATAATTAAAAGGATTAACCTTTTTTCCAATTTATCTTATCAAAAAAAAAAAAATTACCTGTATGTGTTAAAAGGGGTTTAAATATAAAAACAGTAATAACTTATACAAGTACTTGAGCTACTTAACAAGGTTACTCCTCGTTAAATTGAGGGCACAACGATATGTATTTATACCAGTAACAGGGGCGGCGATTTTGGGAGGAGAGTTGAGGCGGGAAATGGAGTCTTGGAGTTTTTTTGGTTTAGCGTTGAGGAGAGCGGTCATAACCCGACCCAAGGTTGCGGATACCATGGGACCCGGGACGGAACCCGAACCTGAACCTGGCTCTGATATTAAGAGTGTAGATGGATACTGAGAGGGTCTCCCGACAGGTTGCTGCATATCTTCTTCTTCCATTATTGATTAGTCAGACTGATGAATTCGTGAAGAGGGGGGAGAACAGAAGACTAGAGAGAGAGAGAGAGAGAGAGAGAGAGAGAGCGATTTATTCGGGTGGTTTCTCAGAGAAAAACCTCAAGTACCGAATTCATACAGAAATTAAAAACCTACCCAAAATACCCTCATATAGAAAATTGCAACCAAAGGCATTATAAGAATATAAGAAAATTCAATTAAGTCC
>CAIGRS010227292.1:0-20432 GCA_903798395.1 Fraxinus floribunda | reverse complement strand
CGTACTGTCCGCTGTAGGGAGGATCCTTCTCCTCACAGGATTCGAACACAAAACCTCCAACTCATATGGGACTCATATGGGAGACTTAAGTTGAAACCTGGTACCAATTGGGCTGGGACGCGTCCAGAAGCCGTGAGGGGAAAGATCCTCCTCACAGCGGACAGTACGTACGTTAACGATTCTGGTGAAAGATTCTCACTGGGTCGTTACAAAAAAACGCGCGTAATCTAGAAGAAGAACAGACTATATGAACACATATAGTGCTAAACTTTTCCCATTTACTTTAGGGGAATACCAGCCAAACCAATGCCGGATTGCTGTTCTACACACCCTATATCAGCTAAGTCGGGACTTAAACAAGTAATATCAGGTCTTGCAGCTTCAATAGTTACTCTCTCCCAGACAAATCTGGTTAGTTCTATAATTTTTAGCCGTCTTATTTTCAACCATAAATTCTCAAAAAAAAAAATCGCCGTGAAGGTGCTAGCCGATGATCTTCTATTCATCCCAATTCTTTAAAATAAGGACTGATTATTCTAGAATTCTTCTAATGTTGTGTTCTCTATCAGACTGTAGGTTGTCTGGATGGGTATAGTGTATTATTTTGTAGCTTTTAGTGCACGGTGTTGCTACATATACGGTAGGATTTTCAGCCTAACTGTGTTTCTTTGTAGTACTGGATTAAGCTCCTCCATTAAACCTTTAGGTGTAAGTGGCTTGCGGAGAAAGTAGAGTATTTGGTGGAATGAGGGTTCCAATATGAATCAAGTTCGTTATAGGTTGTATTGGCGAGGTAATGAGGGCAGGTTAAGTGTTTTTCAGTGAGACACGAAAGATCTCCTGGCAACCAAGCGTAAAAGAAAGATAAAATTATCAATCTGAATTGAAAAAATTATTCCGGAACTAATTCTAGTGCTTTTGTGCAGGCTGTTGCAACAGATCTTTCTCACAACAGTATATGCCAGCTCTCAAATGATACCAACAACTTGCAAAGTCTTCCTTTTGACGAAGCGAATAATGGGAGAAGTGGAATGATGATGATGATGACAGCTAAGGACTTCGATCCAGTTAGATATGCTGGAAGATGGTTCGAAGTAGCTTCACTTAAACGTGGATTTGCTGGACTAGGTCAGGAAGATTGCCACTGCACCCAGGTATCCAATAGCATGGGAAAAAGAATAACACTTAACATTTCACCTTTCAGTAAAATCTGGTTCTTAGGGTTGGATAAAACTCTCGAACCGAGCGGTTCTTCTTAAATTAAATATCCGAACGGGTATCTGAATCGAGAACCAACGGGTTTGATTCGGTTCTCAGTTCTACACCAAGAACCGAATTATCGAAAAAGAACCGTATAACTGTAATTTTTTTATTTTAAATAAGCCTAATTTTTTTTAATTTTTTTCTAAATAAATTTGCTAACTAATTAATTTGGACCAAACCCAAAATATGATTTTCTTATTTCTAATTTTCAGCCCAAGCGCAACTTAATCAAAATTATCAAATTGACCTAAATTTTATCAAAATCTCTTATTTTACCGTAGTGTCGTTTCTGGAGAAATCGAATTGGAAGCTCGATTACGCCTCTCTTCATTATTGTGAGCTCGTTATCTTCCTCTTCATGTGATTTTAATAGTCAAATCTATGAAGAACTCAACAAAGAGATGCGCAAAAGATATCACAAGTTTGGACTATGTTATTTTGTAGCTAAAATTGAACATGTCATGAGTTGAATTAACGTATTGTTGTAAATATTGAAAAAATTAAATATTGTACGAAACCCGAGAATCGAACTGAACCCGAATGGTTCCATAATTAAATTTGGACCTGACGATTATATTTACTAAATACTCGAAAATTCGGGACCGAATCGGACCATGTTCAGCCCTACTGATTCTGCATCCTCGACATGGCTTCCAATTATATGCTCTAAAGTTTTCCCGTTTTGTCAAGAACATAATCATAAGTGACCCTCCATTATGCACATTACTGATGTATCTTTGCTTTGTGCTTCCCTAATTGGATACATCTGTAGAAGTCAATAGAGAAGGCAACAGCATATGTGACTCCCCGACTCTACTTCCGTATCTCTTGGAACATCAACCTCTACTTATCTTATGTTAAAGGGTTAGTAACTTAATACTTTTAAGAGCTCAAAACCTTTTGAGGAAAACTCTTTTTTTATAAAAAGTCTCTCTCGAACAGATTTATCGCATCATTTATTAAAATGGAAAATTACCCACTAGCCATATCAAAAACAATTTAAACTTGTGCTTAACTCTTATGATTTTGGAGGTTAACCTCTCTGCCTCCGTGGTGTATTTATTCTTTATATAATGAACAAGTAGGGGTGTGCCGAGCCCTCTCTGTTGGCACAGGAGGAGTTATAGAGGTGGCTGCATGAATTGATAAAGGTAAGCGTCAAATTATCCACAGGGATGACAAGCAAAGATTATATATTGCGACACTAATGTGTTTGAAAGCTGATGTGTCATCAAATAGCAACCTTTATCTTTCTCAGTTATGCACCCTCTAACCGGATTATTAGTCTGATTGCTGAAGTATTTTGTTATTCCAAATTGTAGGGCATATATACATTTGATCTGGAGGCACCTGCCATCCAGGTTGATACATTTTGTGTTCACGGAGGACCTGCTGGCTATATTACAGGTATAAGGGGAAATGTCCAATGCCTTTCTGATGACGATAAGGAGAAAAGTGAAACTGACTTAGAGAAGCAGGAGATGATTAAGGAGAAGTGCTACCTTCAATTTCCTACATTACCATTCATTCCCAAGGAACCCTATGATGTGATTGCAACTGATTATGATAATTACGCCCTTGTTTCTGGAGCTAAGGACCAAAGCTTTATTCAGGTACTTCCATACTTGACAGCCTTTTGTCAAATTTTATGACATGAATCCTTATGTACTTATCATGTGTTCGAGGCCTCTTTTAAGTTTTCTGAAGGTCCAGGGAGGATTATTATTTAAATATGCATTCGCAAGTTGGGTGATTATTTAAATATGCATTCGCAAGTTGGGTGATTACAATTATTGGATTTGTCATGGTTCTCAAGAGAGTTAATCCTAAGTCCACATGTTGATTGTTTTCTATATGATATCAAGAACATTGAGAAAGTATATATTTAATCAGTACAAGATAGGATAACAAGCTCCAGGTTGACCTTCCTAGTCCCTTGATGGGAATGTTTGTACTTTGTGTCGACCACCCTGTTTTCTCAGAATGATGTGAATTCAATGTGAGCTTAAGGATATTTGAATAAGTTTAAAAAAAGTAATCTCAGAATGATGTGAATTCAATGTGAGCTTAAGGATATTTGAATAAGTTTAAAAAAAGTAAGTTAAAAAAGTAACAAACGTTTTGGGATAATTTACTTTAAAGTTAGAGAGTAACCCATTTTTTTTTTAAAATAATTTTACTGTCAAACTAAGTAACTTACATATCTTCAACTTAGATCAATAAGACATTGTGTACTTTCGAAGTTATCTATTTGTAAGTAAACTTTTCAAGCTTTCTTAAAATTCTCTCACTTGCTAATCAATTTTGCTTCATTACCAACATCTCAGGTATATTCGAGGATGCCCAACCCAGGACCAGAGTTCATCGAGAAGTACAAATCTTATTTGGCAAACTTTGGGTACGATTCTAGCAAGATCAAGTACACTCCACAAGATTGCGAGGTTATGTCGACTAGTCAACTTGCAGCAATGATGTCTATGTCTAGTATGCAAAAAGCTCTAACCAACCAATTTCCTGATCTAGAACTAAAAGCTGCTATTGAACTAAACCCATTTACAAGCGTTTTTGACACTCTCAAGAAGCTTGTTGAGCTTTATTCTAAGCAGTGATTCTAAATTTGTCACGTTTTACGTTCATTCGTTTTTGTATGCAATTTGGACAATGATTCGATATTATAATAAATAAGGTTCTAATTTTTTTTAGGGTACGGTCTAGTGTCATCCAATCACCAAATGTACTATTTATTTTTCTTTGTTTTCACCTATTGTAACTAGGGTTGTCGATGGAATGAATTTTGATTCAAATCCACTGAAATTAATGGGAGATTGATTTAGGGTCTCAATCCAATAATCCGATCAAGATCCAAGTCCGATAATTTGTTAATTAAATGAAGCAAGTATGGATATAGGTCACTCCAATCCGATAACAACTCGATCCAATTTGTTATAATAATATAATATATTTTATATATTACCGCATAATTTATTACACATAATTTTTTTTATTTTAAAACTTGTATTATATTTTATGGCTTTTAGTGAAAAATATCAAACCTATCAAATTTCAATATAATATTAATACAATAAATCTTGTATTGAGATTGAGAATTCTCTAATTCTAAAATATTTCGAATCGGATATTCGATAACATAGCAAATCGGATATGGATTTGACAATTAAATATGTGTTGATCGAATTCGTGAATTATTATTATCGGATCGAACCAGATCAGATATGGGCAGATTCGATTTATATCCAATTCATTTACAGCTCTAATTGTTATCATGACTTTATTAGAAAAAGAAGAGTCTAGTCGAAAAGAACTGCATGACACGATTCGTGATTTATACAAGAAAGAAGTCTTGTAGTGCTCTTCCACAACCCCCATTTGATTTTGCCGATAAAACTAAAGATAACGAGTAATTATTAATTATTATTGCGTTTTGGGGGAATGTCGCCATGGATTTAATTTCAAATAAACTAATAGTCTAATAACAATGGCGGCGAGATGGGGAAGATAATTCATTAAATATATTTGGATACAATTACTTAACAACAAATCAGAGTGGCGCAGCGGAAGCGTGGTGGGCCCATAACCCACAGGTCCCAGGATCGAAACCTGGCTCTGATAAGAGAGCAAGCTTCTCTATCCACTCAATTTTTTGCCGTTTGCTTTCAGTTTTTTTTTTTCCCGTTAAATCAACAAAAAATACAAAAGTACTGATCTGTGTATGCAATTTTCCAACATATTGGCTCCCATATTAGCTCTTAAAAGTTTTAGTATGAATTTAAAGACAATAGAGGTTTGTTACTTATACCTGCAATTTTTTTACTATTATTTTTCACGAAAAATTACGGACTCAAAAATAACATAAAACATCGACTCTTGAAAAGTTACAATTCTTAAGACTCCACGTCACAGCTCTTGTGACCATATTTGCATATAACTATCAACTAAACCGATAAATGAGTTGAATTTTTAACAACAGTGGGCTAAATATAAATCAAATTGTGTGTACGTCTTTTGGTGACAAGGACACTGTTTGTTGTACCTAGTGAATACGTTGTTTTATAAGAGGAATAGAATTGATGTTATTCCTTAACAGGTAAATAGGAATATTTTCACGAAAAAAGTATGATATTATTCTCCCCAGTTTGAATATCTGGACATGATTTGAAAAGTTTGGTTGATGTTCGGTGTGGTAATGAAATGTTATTGTCTCAAATGTAAAGAAATGTCATCAATAATAGTATTTGAATCTGAATATTTAAGCTACTATGTTATTAAGGTAAATCTTATAGTTGGGTAATTAACACTAAGGGTGCGTTTGATTGTGAACATGAAATTTGTATGGAAAGAAAATAAATTATATTTATTGTATGGAAATTATTAATTAAAAGTGTGTGATTGATTTAGTTTTCAACTTAGAAAATATTATACTAGTTCATTTTTTATTGGTGGGTAAATGGGATAGATGTGAGAGAGATAAAGAGAGTGAATTGCCTGAAAAATAAAAACCACGTCTCTCTAAAGAAAATATTTTCCTTATTTTCAAGGAACATATGATTACATGATTAAAAGTAGGAAAAAATTGTCAATTAAATAGCACATAAGTAGGTTTAAATCACATTTTTCATGGAAAGTATTGACAATCAAACGCACCCTAAGACGTTGATGCAGACGGTAGCAAGATGGAGGAAGTCGACTAAATCTGAAACTAGGTTCCGGTTGAGTGTCTTTACTCTCACATTTTCGGTTGGATCTAAGACGTTACAATCTTAAATGGTTCTGTTTCTTGTTGAGTGTCTTTTTTCTCTCCTAAATTTGACAAATATTTCTTCTTAGAACTCTCTCAAGGTTTGTTCCTATGGTGTAGCTTTTGTTTTAGCTATGAGCTATCTCCTTCAGGACGTCTATAGCAAATTTCATCTTGATAGCACGTTATGTCAAACATAAATTTGTCGAAAAATTCATCTTGCTAGATTAACACTCCCAAGACTTGTTTAGAATAATCGAAACAAGAGGAATTGAATAAGTTTAAATCCCACAAGTTGGGAGGCTCCTTCAATATTCCCAGACCCAGTGAAGGCAAAGAACACAAATGCCCTAAACTCTTGACACGAAAAATATTGTTCCCATATTCATTCTATCGTAACTCTCAAAATCTTGCTCTCAGAGGTACAGGCAAGATGCAGGTTTACAGATATATACTTCATCTCCTCCTTTCATCCCGGTAAGGTCCTTCACTCTCTTGATCCTTCAAGAATCCAAGAAAAGCAAGAAAGCCAAAAAAGAAGAACCCGCCTGACCAGTGGCCACCCCCACCGCCTCCACCACCTCCACCATCACCATCGTCGCGTGGTGGAAATCCTGTCCCACCGTCATCGAGTTCTGGAGATTTTTCCTTTCCTGAAATCCATATAAACAGGTAATGTACCAAAATTTGCACAAAAAGCCGTTTTCTTATCCAAATGAGGTTTAAATTGAGAAGATAAACAATAGAACTGAACTGATAAATTAAAATAATGCAAAATGACAATAGAGTTTTTCTCTCCATATCTCTGGAAAGATTTTAGATGACACAGGCATAAATTAATTGTTGAATGACAGTAAGAGTAAACCATATACTGCTTAAACAGCAGACAAACCTGAATCTAGTGGAAGAAGATAATTAATACCTTGAATAGGTGCAACAGTAATGGTTGACGATTGACGTGTGACTGTTTGGGTTTGCTCTGCAGCACAAGTCGCATTCTGTCATTGAAAATAAGCTAATTAGAACTTGGGCACTTTTGATCAGCCAAAATTCAGAAGATGAAAATTTCAAAAATGAAAAATTCTCATATTTTTCAGCATGTATAGGTCATCGTATGGAGCCCGACAATGATTCTGCATATCTTGTGTATAATGTGCGTAACTATTATATCCAGGCAGTAAGACGAAAGCATACAAATAATTACTGCTGTCATAAAACAAGACTAAAATAATACTTGCTAAAGCACCTAAATGACATAAGTTTGTGCCAGAACTCGCTCAGCTTACCAAGATTGACACTCGTCAATCTGCTAATAAGAAAGAACTAAGCCCACATTTAGAGAGTGTTTAGACAAGTCTGGAAGTAAAAGTTACTGCTAACTAAATTTCTTTTTTTCCAGTTATGTGTGAATACGTTAGTTTTTTCTCATGATATAGTAAAGAAATGGTTACTTATTCTTAAAATAAGTACTCAAGTACTTCCACAACTTTGATAAAGAAAAATATATATATATTAAAAAAATTGATTATTTACTCATACAAGTAACCTTTTTAAGCTTAGAGAAACTTGTTCATCTCAAAAAAACATCAAATTCAATCTTTTCTACTAGTTGAAAGCAGCAATGCAATGCGACTGGTCAGCTCCAAGGACAGACAATCCCTTTCAAACGTGATACCAATCAATTGCAAATAGCAAGTTAAATTTTTAGTACACAAGTATGAGAAATTACCAGAGCAGCAGAACATGTCATAGAAGCAAGTTGTACTCGAAAAGCTTGAATTGTAGTTCTTCTCCTTTCATAGGGATTAAACTGCAACCGAAGTGGCTTCAGCCCAACAGGGCCAGATCCAACATGTTTGATTTGTTTAAGACATTGACCTTCCGATCTTACTGTGGTAACAAAACCAATCTATTTTAAAGTCTGGTACAACAAAATGCTAAAACATGTCAAGTATCACCTCCCACAACAACAAGAGGAATGATGGTAAGAGGAACATCAAAGAGGATAAAACATTAAGCAATGTGCATTCTCAGGTTGCTAATTTCACAATCCCGAACATAGATGCAGAATGAAGGATAAAAGCATAAGAATGGCAATCAACGTAAATCATGAAAAAGGAACTTTCAAATCTATTTAGAAAAGAAAAAGAAAAACATCAATGAAACCTGTATATTTCAATCAGATAAATGCCTTGATGCAGAAGCATATGTAGCGGATGTATATATAAATAGACTCTTCAAAGACAGAAATTAAATCCCCTCATAATCCATGAAATGTGGTCCATAATCTCTGAAATTCTCATCGAGAGTAGCAGTTGCATAACCAAAGAGAGAAATTCTTCAGAGAATGCAGTTGCCCATCTTGTTGCTTCACCAGAAAACCAGGCTCCGTGCACTCTTTTTGAGGTAAAAAAAAAAAAAACCTAATCTTATATAGGGAAAGACTTCCAAACAAATTCCATGGTTTAAAAGTCCATATTGAGGCCTGCCTCGGAGTGAGGTGAACAAAAAACACTTCAAAGCGCGGAGAGGTAGTTTTTGGAGACGTTAGCCTCAACTGAGTGAGGCACATGCCTCAAGTTTGCAAGGCATGAACGAAAGCCTCATTTATTTTGCTTTAGGTGCGTCCAACAAAACGTTAAAAAGTCTAATTGACGCACTCTGGAAATAGCCCATTGCCCCCATTAAAACATTAAAAATTAGTGTTTCTCACCCATTTAGGGGCATAGTCCACTACCCTACCAACTAAAATAACAGTTTCATTTTAGTTCCTTTGGAGATTTTTCTCTTGCTTGCTTGCACACCTTAATTTACTTTATTATGAATTTTGAACATGGTTATGATTTATTATACACTTATTTTGCATTTCAGTAGTTTTTTTCGACATTTTTTGGTTGACAATGAGGCTTGCGTATCAAAAATGCCTTGACACAAAGGAATAAAACCTCACTACTTGACTACGCCTTTTTAAATATTTTGTCTTTTTCTTCATGTGGATGCTAACAAGAAAACTTAGCAGCCAACTATAAACAGGATGATGTTATTTTTTATTTTTGTGTCAATTGCATGCACCAAGGTTATCGTGTTTCCAATACATATTTACCCTTTTGAATGATATTGTAAAGGCATAACCCCTGCCAAGCAAGTTTGTCTATCCCCAACATAATGGATAGCATTAAATTAATAACTTCAAGTACTGCATTTAAAATTGCCAAATAGTTGCACCAATATCTATATCCAAGAAACCACAAATTGTATCTCTTGCACTAGCTTCCACGGAGAGACAAATCCAAAACATCACATTCATTATGTACCAACAATTTTTAGTACCATCTCGCTCAATAAAAATAGTGATACACTGAATCGTGCACATCCTTGTCAACAGAACATGATTCCAGGGCTCAAATAAATTTATCTCAAATTACAAAATACACATTGCTTATACTCATCCCGAATACTAAGATAATGGAAGATTAGAACCCACATACCGATTGTTAATGTTGTAGCTGGGCAAACAGTAGCGCTGGCACATAATGACATCTCAAGCAAATTACTTGTCACGCCTGAAAATAGAACATGATTTTGATGACGAGGAAAGAGGGAAAAATACTTTATATTACATTTTAAATACTTTATATTACATTTTCAGTTACAAACAAAAAGATTGATGATGATGAAGCTCGAAGTTAGTAAACAGAGGGTAAATGTTGCATATTCACTAAATGGTTACTTGCATTTTCAGGGCATGTTTCTAATATTTTTTTTTTAAAAAAGAGGGAGTGCAAAATCAACTTCTTTTAAGTGTACTCATGCACATAGATACACAAAAGTTTGGTAATTTATAGGATCAAGTTTTTAGCTCGGAACGATGGTGGACGCAGACATTTTGAGTTAGGGAACACAATCAAACCCTGGAAACATCAAATAAATTGTTCTTGATGTTTAAATGATTCATACTTGACCCGAGAAAACGCAGATTTACGTTAAAAAAAATTCCTTTATATTAATATTTTTTCATCATTTTCATCTATTTGATTTCGGACGGTCATTTTATTAATATTCTACTCATCACAATAAAATGTATATTTATGTTTAAAGAATTTATAGTATATTTGATACTATCAATCAATTCAGGTAATCTAAAGGAAAAACATATGCTCAATATTCAATACTAATAATCAATCAAATAAATACAATATATTAAATATAAGTCAAATTGGACATAATCATTTCAAACACATTCTATATACACAATTGAACAGGAGAAAATGCAAATTTAGGTTTCAATTAGTTGAAAAATTGATTGAAAAGTGAAAATTTGTAGTAGATAAGATAATTTATAGACAAATTATTTTGCAAATTTTTAAAAATCATGAGAGTGAGTAAAGAGAACAAGTTCAAATCAATTGAGATTTCGCCCTATTTGGTGGGATTAAAATTAGGTTTTTTATAGATTTTGATAAAAATGGAAAAGTTGTGGATCCCATGAAATATCAAATATGTTATTAAAATTAATTGTTATCTTTGATTTAGATTAAAATTTTGATTTCAATACATACCAAACTGGACTTTTATCAAAAAAAAAAAAAAATCCCAAAAATTGGGGGTCATGTGACCTCCAGGGCTCCCCCATTTTCCGCCCCTGCTCGGGAAGATTCAATCTATATCTGATGCACCTAAAAGCTACTTAAAAATCCATAAAATTAGTATTTTGTCCTAATTTAAAGTTTTCAATCCCATAAGCTGTCATTTTTCCATTTTCATCCAATAAATCAACCTATCCGAGAAATCATTGCTGATGAACATGGTTAGGTGCTCTTTATTGCACTAGAATCAATAAATTTAGAAAGTAAGAACTTAGGTGTTCTAACATATCTTGAGTAAGAACATATCCAAGAGACTCTAAAATACAAGATGTTCTCTATTTTAGAGAGTCGGTGCATAAATATAAGCTTTACGATACTCTAGTTTAACAATTTAAAATAGATGGTGAATTTGGCTCTCCCCACTCTCTATACGTACTTTATAATGATTGCATTAAATATATCACAGGTTTTATAACTCTACTTCTCAAATTATTCAAACCGGAATTGATTGGTCGTTGACATCTAAAAANGTTGACTGGAGTGCTATCATCAAATGATGCATGTGGGCTGAGCCATTCCCATCCCAAGCAATTGAAAGATGAGAAAAAACAATAAATATTTATGAAAAAGCGAAAATAGAGAGTATTGTTGGAGTTCATAAGTTTTTTTATTCTCTAAATAAAAAAATACTCTGTAAATATAGAATCTTGGAGATGCTCTACTAAGTCATTAGAAGACCCCAGTTCTTCTAGTTTGATGAATAGGGGCTGGACAAATAAACATAAGTCAATTAGATTAAATTGGTAAAAGCATGAGATTTTTCATTATCCTAATTCAAAGTCTTCAAAATAATTATGCAACAAACACTATAAGTTTGCCAACCATGGGCTGAGCCACCTGGGGTTTAGTGGGCGCAACTGTCCCCACTAGATTTTGGTCCTTTTTATTTCACCTATTACACTTGAGGGGCAGCCAGTTTTCAAGGCAAGGAGAAAACCATTAACATCCGCATCAAAAATTCAAGAGAAATGTTGTCCAAATAATCACCGTTGCTGGAGGAAGATTACGAACAACAATTTCGGAAAAATAGTAAATATAAGGAGTTCAGTGGAAATTAAATCATTCCCAACAATCAGATAAAGCGCGATTCCAACATATAAAGCCCCTTTGTACAATAACAAAATCCGACACTACCTTCCAAGTTTGGTGATGAAGAAGTTGAGAAGAAATCACTGCATCACGAGATAAATTTGTGCCAAAGGGTGATGAATATGTCTCCCTTCTTGCCTCTCTTTCACACTAAATTGTTCCCAATTTTATAGTACGAAATACCGAGGAAGCAAACCTTCGCCGCTTGTTCCCCTTTGATCTTCGAATAAGACTTGCAAGAATGGATTATCGTTGGATATGCATGCCTTTTGATTGGGCTCTAAAAGATTTCCTCGTTGGAAAATATCACATAATGGGCTCCTATGAAATTCTAATCCATTTTTCAGATGGACCTCAATTGAGTGATAAATGAAAAAACGGAAAAATTCATATATACCTCAATATATAAAATAAAATTTCACACTTTACTACGTAATGGTAAATATAATTACAAATACTAATCATAATGATAATTATCTTTAGAAATACTAACTTCTATAATTATATCTCACACCATATTTTATAACTGATAAATTTTGAATTCAGCAAATATCACGCTTTCAATTAATGAATCTTCCAAAGTAGAGATAAATTTAATATTAAAGTGGAAGAGATGCACACATATGTGGCAGACAACGAAAGGCGAATCCTCATATTTCAATTGTATCTACCTCTTCGATGGTAGTCGCTGAGAAATTTTCATAGTTCGGAGAAGGTAATTTGGCTTTTGGGGTCGGTCTTAATTATGTAATTCACAACGTAATATCAATAATATTATTTTGTGAAATGCAATTCGACACGTTTCCGAAAAGATATATTCTCTTTTTCCATTTGTTTTGAGTGTAATAGATGATTTTTGTGTTTTGAAATGTTACATAGATAACTTTGATTGTGTGGATTTGTAATAAAGAAGATGAATTGTCACTGATAATTGTGTATTCTACAATAATTTGTGACCGAGATAGGATTTGAAAATTTGCATAAGTGGTATTGTTAGGCTGTATCTGTGTCTGCAATGTGTCAATATAGGTTTGGCATTTGGTCTTCTCACAACATGATTTTGATTCTGCACATGATGATTTTATAATGTTAGTTGACAAGTGGTCGAAAGGTATGACATGCATATGTAACCATTTTCAAATAGATGGTGTTCCATGTTGTTATGGTTTAGCGGTAATAGATGAGGAGGGAGAGTAGCCTTACAACTAATGCTCATGTTAACGCCTGTGCGGACATCTACGTCGGTGACATCGTTCCATTAGGGGGTCACGAACATTGGACGCATCTTAAGAATGGAGGTTGTACACACATCCTCCCACCTAAATCAAAGAGACCAAAGGGTCGATCAAAGAATTCTAGGAGGTGTACAAAGCTCGAGTCCATCAATCCGATCACATGTGGACGTTGTGGAGGGAAAGGTCATAATAAATTATAAAAGAACTTGTCAGCAACCTCTCCCGTTGTGCCATGTGAGAAAACGAAAGCATGAATCGGATATCAATTATGTTATTATGTTATCATTTTACGTATTTGATCCTTATCCCACTACGATATATATGTAATCATTCTACATTATGATTTATATGTAATCTTTTCACATATTCCCTATATCTGCTTACATGTTAATTCGAAATAAAATACGGTTTTCAATTCAAGCATCCATGTGTAAGATTTATAATTCACATACTTATTGTTTTAGCCGTCCATACAGAGCTATGGCATAACTTGGACTATTTGCATTCGGCTTGGGACTTTATGTCGAGGCCTCGAGGGCCATAGTTGCCTCTCTGAACTGTATGGACAGTGACAGGAAGAAGGAATTACTTGATCAAAGAGTTCTAGTGTCTTCTCAATAAATACTTTAAAGTTATTCCCCAGTTTTTTAGGTAGGAGCCACTAACAAATTGGCAGACCATTTCAGAGTTAATTGCTTCTACAAAACCAATTTCAGCTTATTTTATTTATATCTTATAATTAAGTCACGTGTCTCCCTAAATTCTCATTGTTATGTGCATATGCAGGAGTGTGGCACTTTGATAAGATGGTCCTCCATGCAGTTGATGACAAACGCATATCTCGGAAGAATTCAACAATATTTTGGATATTAAATTATAGCATCATGTAATATGAGTTTGATTTGCAGCAGTTCACTTGAACACCATAGTTTAACATCCCATTGGGATTCAGGCAAAATTGACACTATAGAGAGGAAAAATAGAGGATTAATTGTGTGGTGATAAACAGTGTAAATCCTATGCAACCGATCCTCAACACAAATGGAGTTCTTCAACAGTACAAATCTCTTGCTATTATGACTACAATGGAGTTCTCCTCATTGACTATAATGAGAAATTCACTGAACTGAAAATGCACCAAAAGAATGAATATAATCATGTGATACCGATTTCAGTTGAAATTTTGAATAACTAATGATCCAATCCAATAAGTAAAAATACACTCATAACATTCCCCATAGCGTTCAAACAAAGAATCGTGTAAAAATTAACCGCAAAATGGCACATCCAGAATTTCCAACCACAGACACCAGATTTGGTTGAAAAAAAAATTCACTAAGCAACATGATTCCATTTTGATTGCACTAATTTAAAAAAATGCTGGTTGTATGAAGGTGAACATAGCAAAAGGCTTGACATAAACTACTGAACATAATAACATTCAAAATGTAAATCAAATCTGACAGACATGTTTTAACTCACTCCCATAGACTCACAACATCTAATGACTACACCTTTCAACTTCTTGTCGCGCCTGACTCTACGCGATAGTAGATCAAAATCTGTGTTGTATGCTTCAATCAACTTTTCATCGCCGTGTTTTAAATAGTTAATTTGGATCTAGCTGTGTTCAGATCAAAGTTCTTGCCCATTCCATCAATCTTCCCGTTAATAATGGATATTTATAAAATTGAAAAGGAATAAGAACAACAATTCGTCTGTTAATGAATTTGAAAAAATGGGATGCATGGTTAAATCATGATGATAATGAAAACATTCGGGGAGCAGCAACAGGAATAGAATCAGCATCCTGTTGGACACATACCGAACCCAGTGAGGGAGGAGGACTTGTAGCAACATCAGAATTTGTGGTTCCAATCGTGTGCTTAATCTTATTGGAGCTCATTTTAGAACTGCTTTTGCCGGTTGCTATAGTATGTCGGAATCTTGAAAACCACTTCGTATTACATCGGATGGATTGAATTTGAGTGAGTATGGTTGTTAGCACACCTCCGATTTAGGATTTTAAAACCTCGATACATCCTTAACCAACGTTGGAAAATAAGAAAGGGCGATTTGATTTTTGAAATAATGTAGGGATTAAGTAGCTTTATATCTCATCCATTTTAAGATCATTCTCGGGTAGGGTTTTGAGATTTTTTTGGGATCATGGGAGGATTTCGGGTGGAGGTTTTGACTTGAATGTGAAGAGGCATGGTTTTAGGGATTATAATTGTGATTAAACTTCACAGGGCATGTTTAAGGTGTAAATTTGTGACCAATATTATTGTCTATATGAATTAGGTATCTTTTCACATTTTGATTTTACCGTAAAAATATAGTATTTGTAATGAAAAAAATGTAATAATTGAAAATTAATTAAATAATAGGGGCATATGATGTAATTTCCACGTGAAAAAATAGGGAATAACCAAATTGTTATATTGTAGGGATATATTTAAAAGATAAAAATTATTTTCATATATTGGCCTATTACTTCTCGTATGAATCTTCTAATCTAGGAAACCTACCAAGTCGGATTCAATACATAATATTTTTAAAAAACATATTTATTTATTTATTTTGGAGTGGCTTGATTTTTACAATTTTGAGAAATACTTCTAATTTATCAAAATGTAACGTTAATTATAGGAGTCATCATTTTTTCCCTAATAAATATATTTAAATTTCATTATGGTTCATGTACACGAAAAATATTGTAATAAAATAATTGTCCAAATATGCTTTTTAACATAAACCTTGTGAATAAATTGATCTTAATTATACTAATCCACACAAAATATTACATCTAAACAGATGGGAAAAAAATGGACTGACATGGTAATTAAAAAAGGAATATATGAGAGATTGGAGAACGGAGTTTTGGAAAGTTGAGATTTGTACAATGAAATAATATAGAAGATATAATAGTAACACAACACGTTATGGTGCAAGATAGAACCCGTCTCCGTAGTAAGGACCATGGAGAGAAGGTATGCATATAAACAAGATAAAATTATAGTGCATATACCTCAAGGTGTGGGCCACGGCCACCTCGAGCCGGGCATTCGAGCCAGGTTTATACCCCCATACATGATGCAGAAAAGTTTTACTTCAATGCAGTATGACTTGCACTGAAATCTGTAATATGGAAATGCACATTGATCCTAAAGATACATAGCAATATAAACACAAACATATTAGATTGAAAAGAGTAATGGTAATACAATAGCTAATTGTGCGTAAATTTATAAATGGATGGGGGGGGGGGAGGGGGTGATTGACTGACATGGTAATTAAAAATGGAATATATGAGAGATTGAAGAACGGAGTTTTGGAAAGTTGAGATTTGTACAAGGAAATAATATAGAAGATATAATAGTAACACAACATACTCTGGTGCAAGATAACACCATGTCCGTAGTAAGGACTATGGAGAGAATGTATGTATATAAACAAGACAAAATTATAGTGTATATATACCTCAAGGTGTGGGCCACGGCCACCTCGAGCCGGGCATTCGAGCCAGGTTTATAACCCTATAGATGATGTAGAAAAGTTTTACTTCAATGCAGTATGACTTGCACTGAAATCTGTAATATGGAAATGCACATTGATCCTAAAGATACATAGCAATATAAACACAAACATATTAGATTGAAAAGAGTAATGGTAATACAATAGCGCCAGGAACGATGAAAAGGTACATTTTATTGTAATACTGCAGCTTACCAAGTAAATCGCCCTATGCAGGGGAAGAACTAACTTGCGACAAAAAACATATATAGTTGATTCGATACATACAGCATATCATCTCCACCGGGATAATAAGAACCTGGTTTCTGTCAAGTTCTTATTTTTGCCTCTTATATATCTTTGCCAAGAACGATTTTAACACTGCCTGCACTTCCTTGCTCGGATGAGCTTCAATTGATTTGGTTATCTTCTCGTAACTCTTGCTCTCGTACTCCAAATATATATCCTACAAAAATACTCCCAAGATAATATCGATAAATATGAAAAACCATGAACAATCAACATGTTCCCTCAAGGCTCAAGTTTTTTTTAACTCTTTGATTAAGACCAATAATCATGCCGGAGAAAAGAAACCTGAAGTTTGAGTGTGTTATAAAGTTCTTTAATTTTCGCTACACAAGCAGGATCCTCTTTTCCGTAATTCTCCTGAAAGTGAAGCTCAATTATAATTAAATCCACCATAAAAACACGTGACAACTAAAAATAACTGGAGATTTCTCTTTATAACATACGTATAGAGTCTTCTTTTGTTCCTCATTACAGAGTTCCAGGGCTTTCACCACCAACCAAGAGCACTTGAAATCTTCAATATCTGTTCCAATCTGATAATACACAAAATTGAGGTAAAAATTCTATTCTAGTTTAAGATCAAAGTTCGGATATTTGCACTGACGACATTGCAGTTATAGGCGTCCTCATATTTACCTTACCAATCACCTCAGGATCTCCAAAACAATCCAGATAATCATCCTACAAATTCAGCACAGGAATCTTAAAGTCTTAATTTACAGCTTTTAGACCACAGCAGAATTTTGAAGAGAACTAGAAGAGATCACGTTTGGCTAGGCTTAAAAAGTGTATGTTATGTTCAAACAACTTATTTGTTATCGATATGTTGCTTTTCTTGCTCACAAGTAAAAAAGTCACTTATTTTAAAAATATCTCAACTAACCTAAAAATAAGTAACCTATTTTCCATTTTGACCAATAAAAAAAATTATATGTTTTAAAACTTACTTTGTTACTTATAAATGAACTCATAATCGAACATTTTAAGCTTAGCCAAACTGCTCTGATTTGGATATTCACATTTCGAATTTCGAATTTCCAGATGACACCAACTCTTCCAAATCACCCACCTGAACTTGAAAATAAGTTCCCATTTCAACGAGTACATTCTTTACATCAACGTGATTGTCCAAATTCTCACCAGACATAAGAAGTGCGCAGGCTACCTGTGAATGTTCACTCAAATAAAATCAAATTTCAAGATAAACTCGCTAGTACGCTCTACATGTAAGGTAAAATTAGAAGATAAAAGGAAAATGAGTTCTTCTAAATACATCAAGTTAGCTGTGTCCCTATTTAAGGGGTAGAATTTAGCTTACAGGAAGATAAAAAGAGTAATAAGCGGTTTTGTACTGAACAATCCGACGGTGCCTGCACAAAAACAGAAGAATGCGTGTGAGAAAAATGAAAAAGTCTCGTAACATATAGTAAATCAAAACGCTAATGATTTGTTAGGTAGTGATCAAATGAAAATATAAATGCAATTTGTAATAAGCTAGTTCAGTTTGAATGAGGTTTTTCTAGTTTCAAACACAGACCACAATTATGCTGCAGACAGTGAGGTCCACAATCATAGCCAATTTCAAATTTCACACTTACAGAGATAAAGAGTACTTAGATAAATCTTTCTCTCCAACAAGTGTGGTGATTAAATCAATCATCTGTCCATGCGTTGTCTGAAATTCTACCTGTTCAATTGGTATCGACTCAGAAACGAAAAAAGAACTGTCGCTCTTTAGAGAGAAAGCCATTCAGTTGTCCGGTTGTATAGCTAGAATCATACCTCGTTGAATAAATCAACCAGATCCACATAATAAGGCTTTCCTTTAAAATGATTTTTGAGAATTCTTGAAATATGGTTACGTAGTATTATTCCATCATTCACAGCAATCATCCCTACCTATGAGACAAGTATTAAAGGAGAGTAATTCCTTGTGATGAACTATTTACAAATTACAGAAATTTTTAAAGAAACCTAGAAAAACCAGAATATTTTAGAAAACGAGCTCACACCTTGGGTAATCTGAACCAACATGGCTGACCTCTGCGTGTATGAGAGTTATCCATAATATCATCAAGAACAAGAAAATATGCTTGAAGCTGCAACAATTTTCTTTTCGTCGGTTCCGGAGGGCTAAAAATAATAAATCGAAAGAAAATAAACTGGGAAAAACTAAGAGCACATTCGACTAAGCTTAAAAAAAGTGAAGTTCTCCAAACATGTTTTGTTAAAAAAGTTACTTCTCCTCATTAGTGTCAAATAAATTAATTACTCATTCCCAGCTTTTATCAATAACAAAGTTATTCACTTTAAGACTTACTTATTTACTTATAACTTATTAAGCTTAGCCAAACATGCTTTTTGTTGTTATCATGATAGAAGACGTAAATATTGGACACAAAATGGTATTTTTAAGCATATACCCATTCAATGCACCAGCCAAGAGAGCATGCAAGAAAAGTTTCCTCATTGGTCAGTTCTTTTCCTTGTTTCAGCAATTTATAGCTGTCAACGACCGAGAGACCTCGATTCAGTTTTCCTGAAGAAAAAAAGAAAGAAGGAAAAAACAATCACCATAGAAAAGAGAATAAATCAAACATCTTAAACAAAATGCTAAATATCATTTTAATACAGCAGAAAATTTCTTAAGGATAGAATAATGCAACTAACTAAATTCCCACCTCCAGGTACATTGTAGTCCAGCATCTGTAATCAAATATAGTTATGATTAGGTGCATAAGAATAAATACGTGTTCAAATAAAGGGACAAGAGTTACGTAAAGTGTTCAACAAAACTAAAACACAATTTACAAAGCATGTTCAAGCAGACACGTCAATATGATTTTTCAAGAATGTGTAAAGAAGTGACATTAAAGTATGCACTTGGAACTGCAATCCAGCAGCAAGAAAAAATACATATACCATGAAAGATGAATATGCAAACATGGTATATGTTCTGTTCAGACTGGTTGGATAGATTCGTAACATTCTATCTAACCTCGTGATATGAGAAAGGAAGTAATTGCAGCTATACAGTACAAGATAGAACTTTTTACTCATTTTTTTTTTTTGATAACCGTGGATGTCCGGACCAGCTTGCGCGCACTTCGACTAATCCCACGGAGCCCTGAAGTTTACGGCCGTTTCTCACCTCAATGGCTGAGAGGACTCGAACTGGTGACCATTGAGGAGCAAACCTAAGACCTGACCAAATGAGCTACCCTTCAGGGTTAACTTTTTACTCATTAATACTATCCCAGGTTGTCCAATATTCCCTGCCCAACATACACTTTTTAGTCTCAACTTTAGTTGTGACGGCATCAAAAGGTCTAACTGCTCCTACAGTCCGGAAGTGACAAACTTCTGAAATTTCCACTAAAACGTGTCAAAAAAGTCATAACATTAAGAATTTGAAGTGTAATCGTGAAAATATGTGATCTTCATTTTTGTTTTTATTTTAATATTTATAAAAAGGGGATATCAACGGATATGTAAGGGCTTACCCCCCACCCCATCATCACCACGCCAGAAGAGTGTTTCTTTAACTTTTATTTTGGGTAGATAGTCAATTTAAATCAATAAATCATGTTTCTGTCTCAGTGATTTCCCTTCAATCAG
>CAIGRS010227236.1:0-13725 GCA_903798395.1 Fraxinus floribunda | reverse complement strand
TTTTTTTTTTTTTTTTTTTTTTATCTGCTCCCTATTTTCAAATTTTTTATCTTTAGTATTTTTAACATCTTTTAGGGTTTTATACTTAGTTGTGTCCATATATTCTCCAAAAGTATACACCTCTTAAATGAGATCATCTTTTTTACTTGCTCCTTTTTTTAGAATTTTTATCTTTAAAATCGCATGTCATAACACTTCAGACCTGCCATTTATATAAAGCTAATAGTTTAACCTTCTAAGGCATCAATACATTATGGAGCATCTATAGCTGTTATATGAGATTTTATTGATCATATATAAGTCAGTAAGTACATTTTGTAATTGAGTTTATCTTTTCAACTTATCAAGTGCTAGTATATATGTGAATAACATAATACAATGCATTATGCATTATTTCTAGCTACTAATTTATCTCCCTACTGCAGAGAAAACAATTCAATCAAATTGATAGTAAGCAAACTATGTTATAGAACATAAAATATCAATCTTTAGGGTTTAAGATATTTTGTTAAGGGTTCAAACTAAAAATATATCCTCATAATTCTTTAATGACTATCTCAGTGCACTATGGTGGAGCGGCTATATACATACCGCACTATAAAAAATGCATTAGATGAAAATATTGAACTCTGGTAATAAACCAAATATAAAATGGAGAACTTTGATGTTGGCATGATTCTGTAAGTTTGCTAAATACGAAATAGCATTTCCTAAAAAAAAATGGAAAGTATTTTGATCTCAATAATAATTATTTAATTAATTAAAGGTACTTAACAATCAATTTTGTGAAATTATTCATCGTCATCCAAACTTAAATTTATTAAGTTTGAGACGTAGATTCGCTAGAATTGAAAAGACATATCATCTTGATGGCATAATCTAAAAATTATGATAATAACCTAACATTTGAGCAAATAATCGCAAACTTCAAGTCGCGAACATATTATGACATGCAATCATCTAGTAAGATACAAATAATATCTAGATGGTTAATCTGGAAGGTAATGGGGCCCATATATCACCATAATTAATTTCTAGAAATTTAGGAAATTAGTTTCTATTTTAGCTAGTAAAGGTCTCATGGCCTACATATTCTGGGAACAAATAGTAGGATTGAAGAATCTTTTGAGTTTTCAATTAATGTTGATTCAAATTCTAATAATTATTGCATCATTATTGATCAATGATTGTGGTCATGTCAAATGACATTTAATAATTGAATTTCCGTTCAATATAGTCTGTGCCACAATTGTACTAGTGTATAATACTAATTAATGACACATATTTTATAAACTTAGTATATGTTCATTTTTAATATAACGGTGCATAAATTTCTAACAATAGTAAAGTTTGTCACTCCGTATCCTATAATATTAGTTCTTCTGGAGTCTTCAATCACATATGTAGAATCTAATATTGGATTAATACCATTTCTATTCTTTTTTTATGGTCTTTCTCCTTCAAGGAGTCATGATAAATTCAACTAAATAGTTAACTTACTATAGGTAGCAAAACTAAGTGAAAGAATAAAAATGTCTAGTGATATAATTCTGAATTATTTTGTGTCCCTATAATATAAATGGACAATTAAAACTTCAAAAAGACCACACTATATGCCAAAAATTTATTCATCATAATGATGAATGATATTAAGTATAAAATTCACATAACTATAAATTCCATGCCTAACCAATTAGTCCACAATTAAACCATATAACTTTATCTAATTTGATGAGATTAGAATCAACTACTAAAGGCAAATTTCAGATGATTCCATAAACTAATTTCAGGACAAATATTAAGTTAGCAACTTATTACAATAATAAGTGATAGGCCATGTAGCAGATTTGACTCTTAAGGTAATATAACATTATTAATTAATTACAATAAAGATACTATAAGTGCAAGTGGATTAAAATTATCAATATATGATCAATAAAATTGAACTCTTTCTTGTATACTCCAGCTTTAATTGGAGGAGAGTGTAGTGGAAGGTAGTGGAGAATTACATGTTATAGGATGGTGCGAGATTAGTTATTCCAAATGTTTCATTAAGAACAGTTTAACACCGTACAGCATGGTGTCAAATTCATTGTCACAATATTTTAATAAATACTTTGTGACTTTAGTATTTTCACATTTTTATTGTTGAATAAAATAAATCAATTAATCCCTTCAGATAAAAACAATGCAGAAAAGAAAATCAAGTTGATGCTGCACCTATTGTTGTGACCCTGTTGGAATTTGGTTTAAGAATTGAAATTTTGATTTAAGTATAAATCTTGAAAAGTAATTTTATGTTGACTTCGGTCAAATATTTGGATTTGATCCAATAGTCAAATTACGAAAATAGATAGACTAACTTGATCTACTCGTCAAGTATATCATTGTGGTATATTTGGAATCTAAAAATCAATTCCAAAAGAATGAAAAATGTGGTCCAAAGTTTGAACGAAAAATCAAAATTCAGCATGTGAGGCCGTCGCTCAAGCGCCAGGCGAGCGATAGCTAACTGCATTGCGCCGGTTGAGTGCCAAGTGGGTGGTAGGCAAGCAGTGGAACAGGTTCCCTTCATGAAAAATGTTGAGTTTTGATGCATGTCTTTACACCGCACCCCTTCGCCTTCTATATAAAGGACCCCTAAGATGTTTATTATTTATTCCATTGCATATTTACACTTCGAATGAGTGATTGCTTTTTGCATCAAAGTCATGATAGAAAGGAAACTCCATTCGAGTTTGTTGGTTTAAGCCATTTGGAGTGCTCTTATGGCTTAGATATAGTTATATCTTGTGAGATGATTGTCGAAAAATCTTTAGTACCGATATGGAGCAAATTTATCTTAAGAAAAGAGTGTTTCACTTGCCTCGACCAATCTTACTTGCATCTTCTTTCTAATTTCTTTACATTGTATTTTGATTTCAGAAATATGAACTTTCTTATTGTTATAGAAATGCTTTGAATTGAAGAATGAAATGGCTTCATCGAAGTATGGAAATGCAAGAATTCATCTACATATATATACTCGGTTTCGTTAGTCAATTCTATATTCAACTTCATGCTCAATAGAAGATGTGTTGAATAGTATGTATGCACATATATCGGTAATATGTTCAAGAATATATATGCACGTATAATCCGTGTAAAATCCCCAACAATCTTAAGATGAATTTTTAATGTGCATATTGTATTATTTGCATTAATAGTTGCATGAATATAAATTATAACATAAATTTAGTTTGGCAATGGTTAACAATGTGCGTGATTTAAAGTGTATGATTTTATGAGGTGTCTGTTCACTCAATGATATATATTTAAATGAAGTGGTAATATATATTTGATAGTTTCAAGGAATGATCACCTCATGACAAAACATTGAAATGGTGCCTATTAATAAATAATTTTGTGCATATGATTTTGCAATGAATCGGTCCATACATCTATTGATTTATTCTATTAAACGGTACATGTGCAAATTGACGGAAAAAATGGAATTTTGTGCAACTCTTTTGAACCGTGAGGGATCGATTTCTTATTCTAAATTAATTTAATTGGTGCCTATTTAATTCTAAAAGGTGCAATGAAGATATATGTCATTTAAATTGTGTATGCTATGCGAACCATTGTGCGTGTTCATATTGAATTTTTATTACACTAATGTGATGTATAAATCATGTATGAAATTTATGTGAAAGATTGTGTCTTTTCACTTAATTTGAAGAAAGTTGTTTTAAATGATGTCTTTTTGATATGGAAATAATGAAATTGTATCCATTCATATGTTTGAAATTTCTTTTTGCCATGTAATGTATTTTTGAATCTGTACAATTATTATAAGCAATTAAATATGGACGGTTGTGTACTTTCATGAATTGCAACTAATGGTATTTAAAATAAAATACTTATTTATTTGCATGTTTTGACAATGGTAATTAAATTGATTTTATGCATCATAAGGAGATGCCTCTTCATTGTCTAAATCCATTTTGGTGGGAAGGGGTATACGGAAGGTAACTTGTCAATAGAAAATTGCTTGTCTCTTAATATGGAAATTCATGGACATACTAAAATACATGAGATTATTTGAATCGTGAATTTATTTAATATTCACTAATCGGTAAAAGCAAATGTTTATTCTATTTTGAATGAAGTGCACATGCATGGAGAAAATTGTATGTTCCTTTGGTTGGAGAATATTTGAATATATTACTCATATGAGGAAATATATTTTGATGCCCACCCATATGGTTAAATATGGTTTCTTTCCACTATATACCCACACAATGGTTTGGATTTTGAACTGATATTTTGGTAAAAATGGCCTAGTTTGCGGACCAAGTGTGTAGATAAAATTTGATGGAAAATTTATATGATTACCCTAATTGTTGGGAATATTTTCTATAAAGAATAGATGCTACCTATAGTTGGCGATGACACCTGATATAATTAGGATGATGATTGTAAAAGGATATTCATTTGTGCAAGATAAAAACTATGGTCTACAAAGATTGTGTAATTCTTATTAGAAAGAAAATTGTTCTTACAAGAGAATGTAAATTGAGACATGGTAGAAATATTTGAATAAACAATCCTCAAACGGTTAAATGTGTATTGCAGAAGGTAGGCCAATTATTTTCAAAGATAATCGAAATAATATTAAATTATTTGCGCACATATGCGAATTGATATTGAGATGAACAATGTTCAAATTCAATGCTTGAAACAGTTTATCGAACTAAATTGAATAGTTCAAGATTTATGTCAAATCAATGGCCTTACCATGTGGTTTTGGCTGATCGATCAAGAGGCCTAATTTTTATTGATAGACAATAAAGCATTAGCGACTGCTTGTATTGTTGCCCAAAAATTATGGGGGTATTAACAAATTAGTCTATCATAAATGTGCATGCCTTCGCGTTTACCTAAAATCTATAAGATTTATTGAACGAAGGAAGATAAGTTATTAAACTACATTATTAATGTACCCTAAAGTTGTGGGGATAGCACTTCATCGTATTATTGCATATGATGAATACAATCATATTAAAATGGGATCAATGACAATACTAAATGAGATTGCAATATTTCTAAAAAAGGAAGTGAATTGACTTTTACGAGACATTGACATTCCTAGTCATATTGTGGTGACCATAAATGGAATAAACTTATACAATGAGAGTTAAATTGCTTAATTACTTATGTAGAATATTATGGAATATTCTAGGATCACTTTAGATGAAAATGTGTGTTTTTCCATATGAATGATTATAACTTTCGGTATAACTATTTTTCAATGGGTGCTTCTCTTCATAGAAATCAATTCCAAGATGTGTGTTCTTTTGAAGGATTGTGTCTTTTGAGACACAACTTTCCAACCTATGTTTGACTCATCCATTCAAGTTAGAATACAGTGAATAAAGTGAATATGTACCTTATTATTTGACATGAAATAATGCTAACATGTGAAATGTCACAAATTTGATAAGTTGCATATGTTTAGAGAAGTTGCAATTCTTGTGAATCAAGATGCTTAGCCCTCTTCATTGTTGTACTATACTACACTAAAATGTGTATAGTTATGTTTTAGATTATGCAAGAACAATTGGAATATTTGAACAATATTCATAAAATTGAATGCATTGTAATAGTTCAATGTTGAAAATTGAATATCCATGTATGAAATCCACTAATAAAAGTGATTGACTAGTGTAGTGATTTGATAGAAATCCTCCAACCGTGTTTGAAAATTGATAAAGCTAGTGACAAGCATGTAGCTTTATAAGAGAATTTCTAGTTGGTGACAATTTGTATCTATTAAATGAACTGATCGTTGCCTAGCTATATTTAATGATATACTAAATCATATGTAATGGTAAGTCTAAACATATATGTCGTAGACATGATACCACAAGTAGTTAATCTCGACCGTATAAACTCGTGGATCCCTATCAAGTATACTGCATATTGAAGGGAATGTGATTAAGCCTACTATGTTAGAATCTTTGTAACCTTACATTGTTGACTGGAGAACCTAAGATCTTGGTTCAAATGGACAACAAAATTATGAAGATTTCATGAAGCATTTAGGAAATTATTCCTATTCATTCCTATGTTATTTAAAGTACTTTCTGTAAAATGTTAAAAGGTTAAGATACTATTTTAATGATTATTATATCTTGATTTAGCCAAGTAGAGTAGGGCAGAGTATTCTTAATAGGAGGTCACCAATGTAAGTGTGAAGTGGAGCTGCATCGATGAGAATTGTTTGAGGTTATAATTATCTAAACACTTATGAATTTCAAGAGTGTTTCATGACCAAAAAAAACACAATCATGAGAACTATGAAGGTTTAGGGAAGACATTGTGTGAGTATTATTGTCTTGGCTTACACCAATTGCTAAATGATTCAAANGTGTGTAAAAACACACTTATCAGAAGACATTTGTGTGTGTAAAAACACACTTATCAGAAGCCATTTGTGTGAGTATTATTGTCTTGGCTTACACCAATTGCTAAATGATTCAAAATATCACGTTCGCCGATTAGCTAAGTAAATTCGACAATATTTCACCAAGGAAGGTTCAAGGTCAGAATCTACCTCTCCTGATACAATGTTTTTTTCGATTTCTCTCTACTAGTATTTGCATTATTATTTGTATATATGGAATTTCCATTCATGTAGGAGATTGTTGGAATTTGGTTTAAAATTGAAATTTTGGTTAAGTATAAACTTTGAAAAATGACTTTATGTCGATTTCGATTAAATATTCGAACTTGATCCATAAGTTAAATTACGAAAGTAAATAGATTTATTTGTTCTACTTGTTGATTAGATCGATGTAGTATATTTATAATGTAAAAATCTATTCCAAATGAATGAGAATTTGTGGTCCAAAGTTTGAAGAAAAGGTCGAAATTTAGCATGTGAGGCCACTGCTCCTACACCGGCCAGCGAAAGCTTACTACATTCTGCCAGTCGAGCGCTACATGGGCGATAGGCTAGCGGTGGGACATGTTGTGCCCCTTCATGAAAAATACTGAGTTTTGTGGTATGTCTCTCCACCACATTCTTCACCTTCTATATAAAAGACGCCTAGGACGTTTATTATTCATTCCATTCCATATTTACACTTTGGTTTTACTTAAAACATTTTGTTGAAGTGATTCCTTTTTGCATCAAAGTCATGGTTATGGTAGAGAGGAAACTCCGTTTAAGTTTGTTGGTCTAAAACATTTGGAGTGTTTCTATGGCTAGACGTGGTTGTTATATCTTTGAAAATGATTGTCGAAAAATCGTTAGCACCGATGAGGGACAAACTCAATTTAAGGACAAAGTTTCACTTGCCTTGACCAATCGTACACTTGCATCTCCTCTTTCTTTTTTTCTGATTTCTTTACATTGTGTTTGATTTCAGAAATACTAACTTTCTTATTGTTATATGAAAGGTTTTAAATTGAAGAACTGAATGGGCTTTCATCAAAGCATGGAAAGATGGGAATTAATCTACATATATATACTCGGTTTCATAAGTCGCTTCTATATTCAACTTCATGCTTATATAGAAGATATGTTGAATAATCTGCATGCACATGTTATCGATAATATGTTCAGGGATATATATGCACATATAATTGGTGTAAAATCTCCAACATGGTCTACTCTTGAACACTGCCACTACCTATTACACCTCACCTCAACAACGGTTGACTCCCTTCTTGAACTCAGATAATGATAGAACACCATAGCTAATGGTGGCCCTTGCGTGTTATGCTACTTTGAGAGAACAACTTAATATTACTCGAGATTTGAAACTTATAAAGTTATGCTCGTCTGTAACAATTATACATTCAAAAATATTTATTTTTATGAAGTAGTATTTCTAGATGAAAATATTCTTCTAAAATATTAATTTGTACTGAATTATCCTCTTCAAAAGTAATACAATAATATTCTTTCGAGATATTGTAATGTATGAATTTGTGCTTGTTCAAAAGCAACAAACTAAAAACTCTACAGAATAATGACAACTAAAAATAAACTAATATTTTTATAGGATATTGATTTAAATTTTTAATCTTCCAAGAGTAATAATGAAACATCTTTTCAAGAATATTGGTATATAAGATTTATGCTTTTTCCAAATCAATAATATAACATTCTCATAAATAGTGTTAGGTATTTAACGTTATTGGCTATTCTATGAACAAAAAGGACTAGAGTTGATATGTTGTAAAAAGTCAAGGAGTAGTGTGCAATTAGTATAAGTTGTGATATTTTAGGTCTAGGGTTTGAGAATGGAAAAGAAGGAAAAACGGCGCGAATTTTCACTAGACTGTCACTAAGACTTGGCTCGAGCATCAGAAATAGAACTTTCATCACTAGACTGTAGTCTCTCCTTCGCTCGAGCGACAACCTATCGTTCGACTGTCAATAGCCCTTCCCTTGAGCGACAGTGCTGTCCGAGAATTTTTTTAATTCGTTTTTAAAGGCTTTTTGTCCGGCTCATTCATTCCCTAACTTATATATAAATACTTGAACACCACATAATGTTTTTTTAAGGTTGATTATTGAGAAAACAAATTGGTTTCATGTTTTTTTCATCCTCTGAAGATTTCAACTTACTTTCTTCAAAGTGAATTGTTCTTGGCGGTGAGAAAAACTTCAGATCTTAAATCCAAATTTAAAATTGTTGCTTCCTCCATATCTGTCAGAGCTTTTGAAGATCAATGGAAGGTGACTGGAGTTCCAGTCGTTGAAGAATGTGGTGTTCTTCGTGCATCCATCGGAGATAGACGATTTCACAAGGTTAGGAGTTACTGCAGGATAGCGCAATCTAGGAGAGTTTTGGAAATTGTGGTTGAGAGTTAGTGCAGGAGCACAGAATCTAGGAGAGCTGTTGGAATTGCAGTTAAGAGATCAGATAGTACATGCCTTCGTCCAGTCTGATAGATTGTAAGTTTAACATCGTTTTATAGTGGATTGTTGACTACAAAGTGTCCAAAGTATTTACCAGAGAAAGATCATACCGTGCGTTATTTATAGCTTTCTTTACTGTTTTAATATTCAGCGGTATTCAAACATAGGATAGTTGAACTATTTGCTTAATCATCTAGAGATAATTAATTCGTGACTTATTATTAGTTAATTAAAATTAATAAATTCCGCATTTACACATATTCACCCCCTCTAGGTGTAGTTTGGATCGAACTACGTTATTTTCTTTCAATTTCTGACCCTTTATTAATTCTAGATGAGCCAATCATTGTCTGTGCCTTCGTTTTTCGATGGAAGCAATTATGCTTATTGGAAAGTTCGAATGAGAACTTTTCTTAAAGTTTTGGATGAACGTATTTGGATTTGCGTTCAAATTGGGTGTACTCCACATTCAACTACTGTTGCTGGTGTAGTTACACCCATCGATATTTCACTCTAGTCTAAAGATGATTTAGCTGAGTGTAACTGGAACAGTAAGGGCCTTCATGCCATGTTCATGGCTATGTCTGCTAAGGAGTTTATGAGAGTCTTGATGTATGTGTTGCTAAAGAAGTTTGAGATATTTTAGAAACCACACACGAGAGAACTAAAACTGTAAAAAATTCTAAACCTCAGATGTTGACCTCTAAGTTTGAAAAAAAATTAGGATGGTGGATGATAAATCGTTTGATGATTTCTATGCTAAGCTTAATGATATAGTCAATTCAATTTTCAACCTAGGTGAAAGGATCCCCGAGTTCAAGATTGTTAGAAAAATCTTTAGATCCTACCTAAAAGTTTTAGGCCTAAAGTCACCGCGATTGAAGAAAGTAAGGACTTAGATGCAATAAAAATTGAAGAACATGTAAGATCTCTCCAAACTTATGAACTCACCGTTTCTCAACATAAAATGGTTAAATTCATAGTCATGAATACTATTAGAGAAGAAGAGAGTGAGTCTACTGATGCTGAGATGCTTAGGGACGACGAAATAGCTTATTTTATTAAAAAATTTGAGAAGGTGATAAGGAATAGGAGAAAGCCTCAAGAACGAAAAAATGAAGTCCCTAATAAGCTTTCGAAAGATAGACGTGAGAAAAAATAACTCTAGGACTCCCATTAAGAAAAATCAATCTGTTCAATGTCATGAGTGTCAGGGTTACGGTCACTTAGGAATGAATGTCCTAATTTGAAAAAGAGTTTAAATAAAGAAAGACGTAAGGCATTAGCAGTGACCTTGAGTGATGATGAATCAGATTCAAGTGCTCATAGTAATACATCTAGTGGTGAGGATGAATAAAATCTCATGGCCTTCACATCAACAACTACGATTAAATCTGATAAGGAGATTGATAAGGTTGAAAGTGATGAACAGAGTGAAAAACTCGAGGAAGAGTCTGAGGATGAACCGGATATTCACGAATCTTATCGTGAACTATTTGAGGAGAGTCTTAAGATTAAAAATGTAAATAAAGCCGTGTTAAAAAATGTTAATGATCTTGAAAGAGAGAAAGAAAAACTCATAAGTGACCTTCATGACTCTTCCAAAAATCTAAGTGAGTTGAAACTTGATAACCTGTTAGGGATGAACAAGCTAGCTGAAAATAAGCATGGTCTGGGTTACGTTCGTAATGGTAATACTACTGCTAGTACATCCAAGACCACGTCCGTCCGGTCACTAACAAAGCTCGAAATTCTATTTATTCTGAACCAAAGGTCAGGTATACCTTAGGATCGAGACCTACTAAACAATGTAGGGTCAATCGCCTACATATCGGTAATAACCTCCGAGCAGGTTTGAACCTAGATTTATTCCCACTTGTCACCATTGTGGCACACTGGGACACACAAGACCTATGTGTCGTAAGCTTGTGACTAGAAGTAAAAAACATGATTTTTCTAGCAAGGTTAACTTTCTTGCTAATCAAGTTAGCCACTTAACTGAGATGAAGACTCGGTTACCTAAAATCACTTCTACTTCTAAGAAGGCTTGGGTTGAAAGAAGCGACCTGGAAGGTCGTAAGAGTGATCATGCTCTTAAAGGTAAGAGCATCCATATTTCGCCGTGATTCAATTTTTAGGTGCATGCATGTGTAGTTCATTAAGTCCACTCATTCCTGCATGCATCCCACTTATTTATGTTTTTTTTGTGCTTTATTTGTTTTGGTATTTATTTATTTTTTGAAAAAAAAAAATTGTGTTTTTGGGCTCTAAACACTTTATGGTGCGCTGAAACATAGTATTTGTGACCAAGTATGCATTTATATTCTACACTGTCATTTCCATTACTTGGTTCGATTTAATATGGAGTATTGAGTATATGTTTCTTCATGTACCATCTGCATTGCACACACTGTGATTTTGTGCGTGAATTTGGACCGCATATATGAGATTTGGGATGACTGTCATCTGTTGGTAAGGTGATCTGAAACGTGAATTGACCTACATTTAGATGATCTTAACTCATGATAAATCTCCCCGTGTTATTTCAAAAACAAAAAAACAAAAATACATAAATAACAGTTTGGTTCATCTTATACTTTTGTTCGAAACCTATTTGACTCGAGTAATTAAGCTCGAGGGATTTTTCATAACCTGGTGCCTATATTCGACTGACTTAGGTTAATCGGCCTAAAACTCGTTACATAGGTTAATTTAGTCACTTAATGGACAAGAGTCTGCACATAAGATGCAATATATAAGAAAAAAAGACATAAAAATTATATGCTCAAATTCAGGGGGAGAGAAGAAAAATATCTATGTAATTGAGCTCGTTTTCAGTTCCTAAAATTCTTTTGGGTTTGACTTTCATTAGTAAGGAAAATACTTACTTAACAGTGATATTCATATTTAATTTCTCACAAATTTAAGGTTTGGAGTCATATTCCCAAGAAAATAGTTGCACTTTACACGCGCGAGCCACTTAGACACTTTACTTCATTTTGAACTTGATTGAGTACGTGAGAAAGTTTTTATTGATAATACTCTAGTTGTGAATACATGCATGGTTGAGTTCATCGAGTTGTCAATGGCTTGATTTGTTCAATTTAAATATTATTGAAAAATGGATGTTTTTCTTTGTTTTCAAAATTTAGTTCTATTTTTGTCAACAGGTTTTCGCCAGCTTATCACTGAGCCACGCTCGAGCGACTGGATTAGAAGCTGGCTCGCTTGCTTATCACTCGAGCGACAGACTTTCTATTTGAATTTTAACGTTATTTTTCAGGGTTTTACACGAATTTTCCCAATCTTTTCTTCAATTTCTCTCAAAATTTCACCCACCCATCTCGAATTCATACTATTAATCACTTATTGACCATATAGCATTCATCATTTGGTATATGTACACAAATTTCCAACAAATTCTCAAGGTATTGCTTCAAAAACCATTGTTTCTCGAATTTTCAGATTTATTTGAGTGTTTTTGAATCTTTGCTTTAATTTGTTGAGTTATTCTTTATGTTTTCATGATTCTCATAGGTTGTCCTCACTTTCTACATCATTTTGCACCGATCATTGAGTTTTTTGGACTATTTTGGCGCAATTTTGGTGGTTTTCTGTGTGGTCTCCATTCTATTTGTTCATTTTGTGTTGCATTAGAATTAGTTAGTGGTTAGTGGTTTTGGTGGTTGAGAATGTGGTTGATGTCGTGGGTGATTTTGGCGTGAGCTTGGATAGTCCTTGAGGTTGGTTTGAGGATAGTTGTTTTGCGACTTGAAGTTATGTTGGATTGTCGAGTTATAGGATGGTAGTGTGATGGTTGTTCTCCATTATGCACACGGGACACACATGACCACTTCTGTCTCGGTTTGGTTGTGTTTGGTGTGGGCACCGTGAGGTGACGTCAAGTCACTGTGGCATGGAATCACGGCACACATCATGTCTTTACGTCACCTACGTTTAGGCTTCACGGCATGTAGTGTACATTCATTATAGGGCACGTTACATTTACCTTATTTACCTCATTTTGAGTGCATTCATGCATCTCATGCATATCTTGCATATTATGTTGAGGTTTTGATATATATTGGTCTTACTCCATAAAATTAGAAAATATGAGAGAAAAGTAGAGAGATTCAAATTAAATTCAAGTGCATACTTTATTATAATAGTAACTCATATATATAAGGGTTTCGGTAGAAGTTACAATATGAATAACATTCTTCTAGAGTAAGCAAGATTTATCATAAATAGTCAACAATAATTATTCCACAAATTTACAAAATTAAATTCATATAAAACTTTTCAATAAAAATAAATTATAAGCATGAATGGAATTGGACGATCATATGAATGAAATGATAAATCACAAATCTTCTTTGGTATACTGATTTATTATATCAGATTCGTATTATATGGATTGTGTTTGGTGGAATGGTATTGTTGTGAATCAATAACATCGTAAATTTTTTATGCAAACAGGAAAGAGATAAAAACAATAATAAAGAATCACTAACCGTTGATTGGCACACAAATACAAATTAAATCAAGATTTTGAAGAACTCTTCAATGTTTCATTAATATTCAAAATCAATAAACTTATAATAAAATAATAACTTCTATTTAAACACAAAAATCCTAATTTGACTTTTAAAATAAAAGAACTTTGAAAACTTATCAATTTTAATAGAACTTGTTGACCTCAAAAAATGGATTCAATAGATATCGGGCCCACTCCTGCCACGTCAAGTGTTGATCCGGCGCGTTTCTACCGGGATGGAAACGGCGGTTAGGTTTGAATGAACGCGGGA